>OX459104.1:18041318-18048818 GCA_949775045.1 Metridium senile
GTCATCGATGGTGTTATGGATTGCGTGACGGATGAGGAGTTGGAAGCGGACACTAAGAACAAACACACCATTATTGATAAAAACTAAAGTAAAGTAACCTTATTTAAAGTCGGTAACTCGTGACAGTCATAGACTGATAAACTTGAGGCCGACGGTGCTCATTTTACTTCCCTCTCTCCACCAGTGCTCCGTTTTACGGGTATATAAAGCTACTCAAAGCTACACGGAAAGAAGAGAAGTTGAAACAAGGATGCGAGGTCACTGGAAATTGAACTCGGGACCTCTCGCACAGAATGCCGCGCACTAACCAACTGTGCCATCCCTGCTCCTCATCATCGTACATTTTAATTTACTCCAATTGTTTTCTTATAAACACTGACGAAGTCCACAATAGTTTAACCGCTAGTTATCGTACATTTTTACTCCAATTGTTTCTTAGAAACACTGACGCAGTCCACACTAGTTTAACCGCTAGTTATCGTACATTTTTACTCCAATTGTTTCTTAGAAACACTGACGCAGTCCACACTAGTTTAACCGCTAGTTATCGTACATTTTTACTCCAATTATTTCTTAGAAACACTGACGCAGTACACACTTGTTTAACCGCTAGTTATCGTACATTTTTACTCCAATTATTTCTTAGAAACACTGACGCAGTACACACTTGTTTAACCGCTAGTTATCGTACAATTTTACTCCAATTATTCCCTTATAAACACTGACGCAGTGCCGACACTAGTTTTACTTAACCGCTAGTTATCGTGTACATTTATTTTCCTATGAAACTGTCATTCAAACACGGGCACTTCTCCGGTCAGTAAATCACAAGCTGTTCTCTAAAAGCGTACGTACGTCCTTGCAAGAATTATTATATAATTATTATTATTTTCAATGTTGATATTTCAAAGTCTAATATACCAAAAATTGGCTGTGTTTCAATGAAAAGCTTTAAATATTTATCAAAAACTAATAAAACCTAATCTGCTTTCCAGCTCATTCCCAATTTGAATAATTCAACCTTCAGATAAAGAAACTTTAAATAAATTCGCTCAACTATAAGTTTTGTGTATTTCACGTATTTTAAAATATTTCACCGACTGTTGGAAATTCTTAGTTTTGTTGAAGTAAAACAAACTTGAATTGAATTGATTCAAATAATGTATTCTTTAATATGCTGAAAAATTTTCAAATTAAAGCGTTTTTAATTCCAATATCTTTACTAGGTATTTTTTTCAAATTAAAGAAATAATTAGAGGGCAACTTTTTCTAATTAAAACTTCGGCCCTTTGAAATTAGACTTTTAATTCCGGGCGGTTTCTAATAAATGTGGATATATATAGTTTCCAACATTGAACTCCCTAGCTTTAATTGAAAACTAGCTTTAATTGAAAACTAGCTTTAATTGAAAACTTAATATTATTTCTTCTTCAAAATATACTTCAATGTTTCTGAATTGTTTCGCGGGTTATGAATGACTCTGAATGAATTTTGATGCAAAATAAACACAAAAACAGAGATTCCTTGACGGAATCATGCTGAGAGATATTTAGTATGGAAATAAATCACTCAATTAAATCTATAAACGAACGAAAAATCAAAAATTTGAATGGATGAAACAATATCTCTTCTTTTCAAAAAAACTCGAAAAAAATCCTTTTTATGTTATGCTAATATTATGAATATATATATATATATATATATTGTTATGAAAGTATGTCTTTCAGTATGATTTTTTTATCGAAGTGCTTGAGAATTGTTTTCTTGTTTGAAAGGATTGAGATTCATATTGAGTTAGTTTTGCGGTTCTGTGTGTTAAAGTTAAGTTTATGTATTGAAAACAATAAATAATGAGCCAAAAATGATATTAATTCTGAAATTTAGCCTCTCTATAAGTGTTGGTTATTCATAATTAATTGCGATTCAAATCTGAATAAATTTGTAAAAAATCCAACAAGTTTTACTTTAAGAATTTGTCCCAAAAAGTTCAATTTTCAAAGCTTTTTTCTTTTAAGAATGATTTGTTGAAAATTTTAACGCAACGAGTTTAGCTTGAGCATATTTTTTGGGCCTGTTTTATCGTATAAGAAATTGATATCGATTCATAATAAGCAAATTAGCGCGAATTAGAACAGATATTTTAGCTTTATTTCAAAAAGTGTTATTCTTTTTTCGTTGTGTGAAAATCTTTTTCGTTTTAAGTTTATTCCATTCTTTTAGAATCCGTTCAAAATTTGACTGAATTGAAGTCAAGATTAAGTAAACATTTTAGTTTTTTTTTCTGTCAAGTTTTGTTTTCGAAAAGGATGTATTAATTATGTTATTTTAAGTTTAAAGTCTGTGTGAATTATTGCGTAGTTTAGTCAAGTTCTGGTCTAAAACTCGTACAAAGTTTAGGTGTAATTTCTTAAAATAGGATTTGATTAAAAAATGGCTTGTTTTAAAAATTTAAAAACATTGAAAAATTTAAATTTAAAGCTGAGCCGTATAGACAACGGAAAAATTAAACTATTTTTGCAGAATTTGGTCAACAAAATATTCAAATTTGTTAATAAATTTCGATTTTTGGTGAATGAAAATTAACAGAAAATTATATTAAAATATTAAAAAGTGATTTTTGGGCTAGAAAAAATATAAAAAATTATCACAAACCACATGAAAAAATTATATGATTCAAGCTATTAAATTGAAGGAATTTTTTTTTATGTTTCTGCTATATATAATATTATTTGATGTCGACTTTACAAAATTCAGTCGAAAATGTGCTATTTTTGAAAACGCTATCGTAGAAAAACTTTAAAAGAAATTAACACAATTTTTAAATCTTCTATTTTGGAGAATTTCGACTTAAATTTTTCTTAAGTTTTAGCTAAATAGCTTTCGTAAGAACGATAAAACAATATCATTAATTCTAGTGGAAAGAATAGTTATTAATCTATAGAAAAACTTACCGACATTTGTGTCTGTATTTAGAAGAAAGATCGCAAAATTTAGAAGAAAAATTGCTGTCATTTTTGTGGTAAACTTTTGGCGAAGATGTTCTGTCAAACTTGTGTGGATCCCGACTCGATGGATACTGGTGAGAGATTTCGCCCATTTCTTACGTCACTGCTGTCATGGCTGCATTATTTATATAAATCAACACCCTGCACTGACTGGTTTGGGGAATTATGGACATACACCATTTTTCAAAAAGGTTGTCCAAGGCGATAGGTCATTCCAAGACAGAAAGGAATTATAGGCATACACCTTATCAAAAGGTTGCCCAAGGCGATAGGGCATTTCAAGACAGAAAGGAATTATAGGCATACACCTATTTCATAAAAGTTATCGAAGGCAGTGAGAGCGGGCGGGCGGACGGGCGATTTGTGATTGGATAAAAAAAACACCGGAAGGTAAAAAAAAACAAAAATCGTTACTTACCCCCACCCTAACACCGCTCAAAAGTGCAGGTTTTGGATTGAACCAGAGCCCTTCGGGCGAGACCTTCCGCTGGACGGTTGACCTTAGGCTCTGGGAACGAAATGCAGTTCACTTTTGATAGAAATGACTAGCTCGTTATTTTATTCTTAGTGCATTGCATTCAAAAGAATATATCGCTGTATATTTGTTTTTTTTTAATTTCAAATTAATGAGACCCACAATGCCCTTTCAAAACAATATACGAGCTAGTTATAGGGAGTAAATATCGTTGTATATCTATTATTTATAATATTATATTTATTTATTATCAATGAGACCCACAATGCCCTTTGGTCTTGGAATGCACTATTCAGTATTCAACGTTTTTTGAATTAGCTGTATACATGCAAAGACAGCAAATCCATTTAAAAATTCTTTTCAGTCTGTGTTTTTCAGTAGTGTTTTTTAATATTAATACCACTATACAAGCAAATTATTTAATTATTTAATATTTTTACAATGACAAAAAAAACTCTTCTGCAAACTATATATATATATATATACATGCAAAGACAGCAAATCCCTAATCTCTGCTCCTAGACTGGCTCTTCCTTCTTCTGGGAGGTTTGCAAATCCAACAGACAACCACGCATGCGCGAAAAAACGTAAAATTATCCAGCACACAAATCTGACACTCGTACGGATTCTTTTTTCTCAAAATGCAAACAAAAAAGCAAAAGTTTATATTAATGATAGCTTTTCAATGTCACAAAGGCTATGTGCACGAAAATGCAAGCTTATATATTCAGGGAATTTCTTATAAATCGACTTCAAACAATATAGTCCGAAATTCCAATTGTTTACCATGGGAAATTTACCGCTGTGAAAATGTCGCCACGCATGCGTAGTCGTTTGACTCTTTTGCTGGCAAATCCCAGCATATTACAATTATAGCAATCACATATTCATAACTATAGTATTTGTCCAATCAGACGAGCTCTTCTATACACTTTTAGCAGCTCGAACATTTTATACTTCAGATTGATGGATGATTTCTGCGCATGCCTCTTGGCCAACATTCTGTTAAAAAAAAAAAAAAAATGAGAATAATGATATTGTAAACATTTACATTATTCGTGTTTTGTCCAATACGGGTTGCTGTCTTATATACAGCTATTTCAAAAAACGTTGAATACTGAATAGTGCATTCCAAGACCAAAGGGCATTGTGGGTCTCATTGATTCGTAATATAACTAATAATACATACACCTTCTTGCAGTAAGGTTGTCATACAAAATAGAACATTTGTCACAAAGAAAATAGAACATTTGTGATTTAGTGCGAAAGGAATTAATTAAAAGACAAAAGAGAGAGTTCAGCTTGAGTGGTCTTCTTTTGTCTTTTAATCAATTCCTATCATACTAAATCACAGATGTTCTATTTTCTTTATAACGAATGTATATTTTTGTATGACAACCTTTCTTCAAGTAGGTGTACACAACGATATTTACTCCCCATAACTAGCTCGTATATTGTTTTGAATGGAATGAACTATAAATAAAATAACTAATTATTATTTATTTTACTTTAAACAATATTGTATGACACAGTAATAATAATAATAATAATAATAATAATAATAATAATAATAATAATAATAATAATAATAATAATAATAATAATAATAATAATAATATAATAATAATAATAATAATAATAATAATAATAATAATAATAATAATAATAATAATAATAATAATAATAATAATAATAATAATAATAATAATAACTCTCGGTTAATAAGTGGTATTTATAATAATTTATTTCTAGTGCATCCCAATAATTCTCGATGCCCTTACAATTGATATAAAAATACAAGTTGATATAGATAGTCTGATCATCTCGACCATCACCGTTAAGCCATGTCTCTGTTAGCACCATGATGTCAACTTGGCGAGAAATTATAAAATCGCATATCGCTGGACGACTTGTTTTTATAGAACGGCATTCCAAAGGGCGAAGCGCACTTTAGGGTTGTATGCAGTATTCAGTATTGTATGTATCATAAACAAACCTTTTCTTTGGCGGAGGTTGTGTCGTCACCATCATCTTGTTGTATCTGCAGGGGCTGAAGACCGGTAGAATTGGGCACCTGCTTGTTTACATCAGCTGGCTCTGCACCTATAAAGACATATCATCATTAACATTAACATCATCATCATCGATCACCATAATCATCATCAACAAAATATCATCATCATCACCATTATCATGATTATCATTTCTGATTTAATCTAGATCTCTATATACAAACCCTCAAGATGCCTTGGCTCGTCAAATGAACTATTGCTCATGATATCAAGCGTTCTTACTATTGTATGAAGTCTTATGGTAGCCGATGTTTCGCCGTCTCTGCTCCCGAACTATGGACTTCACTCCCTTCATCTTTACGTACTTTAACTTCATTAAGTTCATTCAAATCCGCACTAAAAACTTCTTCTATTCAAAACCGTTTATTTTTCCTAATCACTTATTTATACGTATTCTCTTTTTGTGTATTATTATAATTATTATTATAATTATTATTATTATTATTATTATTATTATTATTATTATTATTATTATTATTATTATTATTATTATTATTATTATTATTATTATTATTATTATTTTCTTATCGTAAACAGCGCCTAGAGCAGTCTTCTGGATATGCACTTTATAAATATTATTATTATTATTATTATTATTATTATTATTATTATTATTATTATTATTATTATTATTATTATTATTATCCTTTATTTCACAAACAATCATTTACAATAAATGTTGCTGTAGCTTATTTCTTCTTCTTCTTCTTCTTCTTCTTCTTCTTCTTCTTCTTCTTCTTATTCAGTTATAAGTAATGATTTTGAAACACATAATGACGTAAAAATGAGACTTAGTAAAGAAATAAATTTTTGACGTTTCGGAGCCATCACGCTCCATTATCAAATAATACTAATTACAAAATGCAGAAAGTTCGATTATAAACTAATCTATGTAAATAATTTAGCCTTGATGTTAATCGGACTGTACATTCAGGACAGGTTTTAATTCCCTGATGTACAGCATCTCGTGCAGAAGGCAGTCAAATTTGCTAGAACATTTCTTAAGGACAATAAAAAATTCACGTCAAAAATTTATTTCTTTACTAAGTCTCATTGTTACGTCATTATATTATTATTATTATTATCATCATTATTATTATTATTATTATTATTATTGACTCTTTATTGAAGCTACTTGTTTTTCTATTTACAACTTTGCGTGAATAAATTATTCCTGGGCTAAGCTGTTAAGGGGGAGGCAGTCTTTGGCTTTAGTCCTCAATCATTCCTATTATTATTGTATCGTTTATTTAAACTTTTCTTGGTTTACATGTAATGAGTATTGCGGAAATTTTCTAGGCAATATTCAGTTTTGGTGCCGATTACAACAGTGTTAACTTATGAACGGGTATATAAGGCCTTCACGATTTCACAATTTTGCGAAATTATCCATTTCTGGCACTTTTTGGCTAGTTGGTTTACTTTTTCGAGTCCTATTTTACTTAGCTCAGTTACCAGTTGTTTTTGGTAGCCTGCTAGGAAGTCTAGGACGACGTTTACTTGCACTACGTTATAGTTAGGATAGAGTCTCTTTAATCCTGTTCTTAAGTCTATATACTTTTCTGTTTTCTGAAGATCTCTTTCAGTTATGCGACCGATGTTGCATACGGTTCCTTCGATGATCAGCCACGTCTTGGTCTTCTTGTCCATTATTGTAATGTCTGGTTTGTTTGCGCCATTTTTTGGGGCAATGTCTAGATGTATTGGGATGTTCCACAGTATTTTGGCTTCGTCATTTTCTATGCAGCTTTTTGGGAGTGATTGTTTGTGCCACGGTGTATTGTCGTCTTGTTCTGTAAACCCAAAATGTGATAGGATTTGATGGTACACATTTGATGGTATTATTATTATTATTATTATTATTATTATTATTATTATTATTATTATTATTATTATTATTATTATTATTCTAAACTTCTAAATATTATCATATCACCATCACCATCAT
>OX459104.1:18053818-18149938 GCA_949775045.1 Metridium senile
CAGGGAACTGTGAAGGGGAGTATTCCTCAGCTTTGAAATATTGACAATATTCCAGTTTCGAGTTCTTCATTGCACAGCATTAGCCTCGATGGCGTGTGATATATTCTTTTGTATGCAATACAGTCCGTGGTAAGGGAGGGAATGCAAGCATCAACAAAGAATAGAAATACCTAGGGTGTTATTGCTGCTCTTTGATTAATTAGCAAACAAGTAAGCCTCAATTGTTTGCTTATTAATCAAAGAGCGGCAATAACACCCTAGGTATTTCTATTCTTTGTTGATGCTTGCATTCCCTTCCTTACCACGGACTATATTACGTACAAAAGAATATATCACACGCTATCAAGGCTAAGACAGTGCAATGAAGAACTGTATGTTGAATGTAAATTCTACAGCTATTTTAAAAAGCTTGCTTGATAAAATGTAAAATTGGGTTAGCTTACAGTTCTTCTAGAGAGGTCAGATGGAGAAAGGCATTCTCGTGGATCTTACTAATATGATTGGAATTGAGGATTCTGAAAACAAAATAAATCGTTAATTCTTTTGTACAATATACCATTACTATCTATCTCTAACATTGCTATCTCGCACCATTGCTATCTCGCCCCATTGCTATCTCGCCCCATTGCTATCTAACTCGCCCCATTGCTGTCTAGCTCTCCCCAATGCTATATCGCCTTAGTGCTGTCTATCTCGCTCCATTGCTGTCTATCTCGCCCCATTGCTGTCTACCTCGCCCCATTGCTATCTCGCCCCATTGCTATTTAACTCGCCCCATTGCTGTCTAGCTCTCCCCACTGCTTTCTCGCCTCATTGCTTTTGCGCTCCATTGCTGTCTATCTGGTCCCATTGCTATCTCGCCACATTGCTATCTCGCAAAATAAAAATTTACATACTTAATTTGATCAACATGCAAACGCCCGTGCGGTTGTTTTTACAAATTCAAAACCTTTGTACTTACAGGTATTTGAGCGACGTCAAATTCCTCAGGTCTCTGTCTTTTATCTCCTCTATGTGGTTAAAACTAAAATTTCTGATAAATAAAATGTACGTGTTAAATTTTGTAGCTTTTAAAGTATAATGTAATTTGTGCTTATATCGCGCATTTTGCATCGTCCCAATGCGCTTTACAGTTCCCTGCGCCATCTTGAAAGGTAGCCGGGTTTTTGCATCGAAGCGAGACAAACGTTGAACTTGCAATGATAGAGACACGTGAATAATTGTCCTGCGAGGTGTTAAAAGGTCTCTATCATTGCAAGCCAAACGTTTGTCTCGCTTCGATGCATAGGCCTGGCTACCTTTCAAGATGACGCAGGGGACTGTGAAGGGGACTATTAACTATATGTACTGGCCGTAATTTAAGTTGCAGCCATGGCCACGCGGCTTAAAATCATGAGGGGTGAGTGTTTAATGTGATGTGTGCTTATATAGCGCATTTTACATCGTCTAAATGCACTTTACAATTAACTATATGTACGGACCGCTATTTAAGGTGCAGCCACGCGGCTTAAAATCATGAGGGGTGAGTATGTAATGTAATGTGTGCTTATATAGCGTATTTCACATCGTCTCAATGCGCTTTACAATTAACTATATGTACGGACCGCTATTTAAGGTGCACACTGCAGCCACGCGGCTTACAATCATGAGGGGTTAGTATGTAATGTAATGTGTGCTTATATAGCGCATTTCACATCGTCTCAATGCGCTTTACAATTAACTATATGTACGGACCGCTATTTAAGGTGCACACTGCAGCCACGCGGCTTACAATCGTGAGGGGTTAGTATGTAATGTAATGTGTGCTTATATAGCGCATTTCGCATCGTCCCAGTGCGCTTTACAATTAACTATGGTGTAAGTTACACACTGCATCTACGCGGATACAATCACGAGATGCTGGGACCATTAACATCAGGGACGTGAAATAGCTAAGGGCCTTTATGGTATAGGGACATAAATACTTACATTTTGGTAGTTCCTTCTGGTAAGGGGCCAGGTATGGCGTATAAACGTGAACGGGCTTCAACTACCACCTCGCCGTTCTGATGGTAGCATGTACAGGATGATGGACATTCTAAAAAGTATATAAAACAATGAGAACTTATATAATGTTTAAAGGAGACTGATATTTCGGACAAAAATCGTTCGTCCTTTTTTAACTCGTGGATTGAAAATCCTCGAGTTATTGGGATGGGGCACTCACTCACTCACTAGAGTATCACTCACTAACTCACTCACTAGAGTATCATTGTAAACTTTTGAGCCCCAAGATTTTGGTCAGCGTACCTTGGTATATGCATTACATCATCTTTCAAACAACCACTCTCCCTATTGGCTTTCCTGTGTAATGACGATTACTATCAAGACCACCCCTCACCAATTTCGGGCTCCCTGTGTAATTACGTCACGACCTACCCCACCCCACTTGTAACTTACCCCATGTTCTAACCTCACAAAGCTATTTACACCATGAAGTTAAATAAATATGTACATTCAAAATTTATACCCCAATTAATCACTATAACTTCTCTCACTAACTATATAATCGCACATAAAAATTATCACCCACAATGAGTGCATACTTATTATTAATAACGTAAAAAATGGTGTATCTTTTATATGCGAGAGGTCACTAAATCAGATATTCCTTCGCGCATGCTGAAAAATCGCCTAAGATCGCCTAAAATTACGGCGATTTTAGGGCCCGGAGTAGGCCTTACAATTAAGATTACATGTCATATTGTTATTTTATTGCTATTGTTGTTACTTTATACAGATAATATCTTACGTTTATTATAGAAAGTTCAGAATTACATCAATTTCAAATCTATTATAGATTTTTTTATTTTTTTTTATTTAAACGTATTTTTTTACAATATGTTTGCCCAAGAGCAGAGCTCATCTAGGGGCTTACATAAAAATCTATTATAGATCATAAAGTTTTTATTATTTGTTTGAAACATTCATTACTTTCACATATGAAATACTGAGATTTTTTAAATATAACCTACATAGTCAACATTAAAAGTGGTCTAAACTCTAAGTGCTTTCAAAATGTTCTAACAATCCACGAGATGGCCATTGGGCGCCTTTGATTTCCTATAGTAAGTAACAATCTCTTTTATACGGTGTATAAGTTACCATTTTTACTCCGACGAAGGATTAACGTCCTTAACGTCAGTAAGTAATTACACTCTTTTATACGGTGTATAAGTTACCATTTTTACTCCACCGAATGATTAACGTCCTAAACGTCAGTAAGCAACACTCTCTTTTATACGGTGTATAAGTTACCATTTTTACTCCGCCAAAGGATTAACGTCCTTAACGTCAGTAAGCAACACTCAATTTTAATTTTCTCCAACGGAGGAGTGTCGTATGTTAAAAATACATTTATATTGTGTCATACTTGATAAATTGCTAGGTGACACAATTTAAAGCGAGTACGTGTGGAAATTTGAGAGATTATTTGATATGAAACACGGATATTTTAAAGCTCTTAAGAGTTTGTAATTGGCCTCCTGTCCTATATACATCCGGCAATAATGCGCTAATTTGATGGAAATAAATAGTTAACATTCACTCAAGCTAGTATTTGTGTTTCAACTGATGCCTTACGATCGATGTAGATTCAAATTACAACAGTAAAAGAACGAGAAGACATATAGGCAAATAAACAAGCGAACAAACAAAGTAACGATTAAACAAACAAATAAACAAACAAACAAAGTAAAGAATAAACAAACAAACAAATAAACAAACAAATAAATAAACAAACAAACAAATAAACAAACAAAGTAACGAATAAACAAACAAACAAACAATCAAAGTAACGAATAAACAAACAAACAAACAAACAAACAAACAAACAAATAAACAAATAAACAAATAAACAAATAAACAAATAAGAAAACAAACAAACAAACAAACAAACAAACAAACAAACAAACAAACAAACAAACAAACAAACAAACAAACAAACAAAGTAACGAATAAACAAGCAAATAAACAAACAAACAAAGTAACGGATAAACAAACAAACAAACTAACGAATAAAGAAAGAAGCAAACAAATATATAAAAAAATCAAACGACTGATTAACGTACAGACAAACAAAGCCTAACAAACAAACAAAATAACGAAAGAAAACACCAATAAACCAACCACAAGCAAGCAAGTAAACAAACTAACGAATAAACAAACAAACAGACAGACAGTCCAAAGTTTCTGGAGTCAAACAATCCTTATTGCAATAGACTGTTTGATCATAAATCATAATTAGCTTTTTTCATTTTATTTTCCTGCAATTCCACCGCCCCCTCGCTAGCCTGTTACTGCTATCACAATCTTGTTTTGACTTTAGGTTTAAAAACACCGGAAAGTTCCACAAAAATTGTTTTCTTATCTCAATGACTCACAACTCCTTGTCTCATTTATATCACATTAATAAAATATAACATGAAAATCAAGCACCTTTTTTACTCCGACAAAGCATGAAACGTCATAACAAGTAAATTAAATTCGACAATAAATTACAATATCTTTAGTTTAAAAAAAAAATATTGAGCTAAATCTTGCAGATAATGTTTGTTCGGACATTCTTTTTAGAATTCATTTGTAAAACACTTTTTGGAATTTATTTTGTGCTACTCGTAATTTTGTTGAATACCAAAGATAATTTCTTTATGTCTTAGAATGACTTATCGTTTTGGACAATTTTTTTGAAATATAGGTGTATATCTATAATTCCTCTTCATCTTGGAATGGCCTTGGCCTGTGTATATTTCTAGTACATTCGTAGTGTTTAAAGCAGCCGTTCGTGATTTCTTATAAAGCGCTGCGGGCAATTACAATCAGATTAATAGTACGTTTTTTTTTTGTCGCGCTCCAAAACCAATAAATTCTAGAAAGATAAGAAACCGTTTGACTATAAAAATATAGCGGGAGGTCTTTAATGGGACTCAGATCGTATTCTCGGTTTTCATTGACGCCATCAAAAATATTTCAGGCCGTTTCAGAACTAAAACATAATAAAAGTACTTTCACGTGAAATAATGAGTAAACCTATGTAATTCTGCAAAAATTCAAATTCAAATACAAGGTTTTGCTGCCAAGATATGAACAATTTTTATATGCTATATTTTTTGGTAAGAATGTATGCAGCCGCCATGTTGGTGTACAGCTTGTGTGCACCAACATGGCGGACAACAGTTCAGGCGTCGAAATTACAATTTAACTCAAACTAAAACGCTTTAGAGGTGAAAAGTTTAATCAACAAAAAAATTCGTATCAGCCAGAAAAAATGACTTTTATGGCTAATTTGTATCTTTTTACGGCTCTAGAAAACGCGTGACAATGTTGCGTGACGGGAATTTAGCTTTCAATATCTCGAGAACGAAAAAAAAAAAACAAAAAAAAAACACGAAACTTTCAGGAATAAAATCTTTCAAACACATCTACAAATACTAGAGGACCAGCCTTCTGCGATTTATAGTTTAGATTTTAGCGTCTTAATGACGTCACATGAAAACCGAGAATACACCTAAAAAACGAACATTAGCAATCAAATAACAAAGGAATAACAAAATAAACCACTTGATAACCACATATGTTACGGAATAGAATAGACTGGACTGGACTGGACTGGACTGGACTGGACTGGACTGGACTGGACTGGACTGGACTGGACTGGAATAGAATAGAATAGAATAGAATAGAATAGTATAGAATAGAATAGAATAGAATAGAATAGAATAGTATAGAATAGAATAGAATAGAATAGAATAGTATAGAATAGAATAGAATAGAATAGAATAGAATAGAATAGAATAGAATAGAATAGAATAGAATAGAATAGAATAGAATAGAATAGAATAGAATAGAATAGAATAGAATAGGATAGGATAGGATAGAATAGAATAGAATAGAATAGAATAGAATAGAATAGAATAGAATAGAATAGAATAGAATAGAATAGAATAGAATAGAATAGAATAGAATAGAATAGAATAGAATAGAATAGAATAGAATAGAATAGAATAGAATAGAATAGAATAGAATAGAATAGAATAGAATAGAATAGAATAGAAAAAAAATACTTTGTTTAAAGAGGGTAACACTTAATATCTAAAGATAATAGAGTGGTTTTCATTAACCCTTGAAACAAAGTGTAATAGGGAAAGAGTAATAAAGTGTATTACTGTGTAATAGTGCTAGCTATATATTGGACGAATGATTATAAAACACAAAGTGAAAGTGCAATAAAGTGCAATAAATTTACCTATATCGAGACACAAGAGCATTTTTTTATTAATTGTTCAGTTTCATATAACTTTTATATTAGCATTAGAAACTGGCTGAACAAAGTTAACATTAATATTCCACAACTTAGTGTAAAAAATATAATATTAGGAGCTGATGACAATATGCTTGAAAATTTTTTATTTTTGTTGTATAAATATGTCTTGTATAGTACAAAACTTCAAGAAAAAATACCGACTTTAGAATATTACAAAGCTAAGCTTGCAGAATATGAAAAATTAGAATATATTATAGCAAAAAAAAATTCCAGGTTGCATACTCATTTAGAAAAATATAGCAAAATAATAAATTTATATAAAACAGAGTATTAGTACAGTATCTAAAAAGCCCGATAAAAGAATGGCGTTAATTGTTATTTAGTTATTGTAAGTATTATTTTCGTGCTGTATGTAAATATATATGTTTATCGGTTAATTAGATATACTGAGTATCCTAAAAGCCCGATAAAAGAATGGCGTTATTGTAAAATTAATTATCTTTTTTGTGTTGTATGTCATTATGTATGTTTGTAGATATAATAAAAAATAAAAAAAAAATAAAAAAAAAGTGAAATAAAGCATATTACGCTAAAGTGTGTTTCACGGGTTAATGAAAACCACTCTATACACATGGCCCTCAAAATAATAACAATAATGATTGAATTCTATCTATAAATAATTTACAAACGATTTATGTTTTCTAGTAAATGATCTAATCGATAGAGTGGTGAAGTGTGACGTCACGAAAAAATAAATTTTGGCTTTAACACTTTTTGGCTGCCAATTTCGATGGACAATAAAAAAAGACGTTCACACTCTAAATGTGAAGAGAATCGGTCAAATAGCAGCTGAGATATGGCCACTTGAATATATAATTTCCCCATACAGATCACTGTAATTTACGCTCTGTTCCAAAAGTTTGGAACAGACCCGAAAATACAGTGTTTTGTATGGGGAAATTATATATTCAAGTGGCCATATTTCAGCTGCTATTTGACGAATTTTGGTCAAATTTGCTACGTGAACATCTTTTGTGATTGCCTATCAAAATTGAGAGCCAAAAAATATGAAATAGTGAAAATAATTGTATATGACGTCATCACTTCACCACTCTATTCACTAGGTAGTTCATATTTTCGCACCAGTAAAGCTAACCCTAAGGTGCGCTGCCCAAAAGATGTCTTAAACTTAGGAATAACAAGGCAGTCGTTATGAGCACTGTTTCTGGTATTGGTATTTTATATGAAATGGCTTCCTATAAAAACATTAGTAAACAAGAAAGAGTTCAGCTTGAGTGATCTTCGTTTGTCTTTTAATTAATTCCTTTCCTACTAAGGGGTGGACCATTAGAAGTTGGGGGAGGGGGGGTGGCAATTCCCAAAATAAAAAACGTGCAAGGCCAATGTGCCCAAAAAAAAAATCCTACACAGAGCAAAGTTAAAAAAAAAAAACGTGCAGAACCTTGAGGGGTAGCGAATGCTAAAATTTTTAAATCCGAGCCTGAGATTCTAGAAATATATCAGCTCATGCATTATTGTATTTAAAAATTCTAGACTCCGAGACATTAAAAACACGAAAATCCGAGACTTTGAGACATCAAAAACACTGAAAAATTCGAGACTTTGCAATTGAGGCATCAAAAACACGAAAATCCGAGACTTTGAGGCATCAAAAACACAAAAATATTAGACTTAAGCTCTTTGTCCAAGTCGACCTCAGTGTGTTTTCCCGACAAAAAATGAACAAATCGCCCGAAAGTGAACTGAGCAAATTCGCAAAGTAACTGCGAAAATCACGGGTATCGAATCACGAAAACACGAAAAATTCGAGACTTTGAGGCATCAAAAACACGAAAATCCGAAACTTCACGGAAATCCGAGACTTTGAGGCATCAAAAACACGAAAATTACTTACGCCCTTTGTATCAGTATACAAAATATACCAAGACATAGACTTTCCCCAAGTCGACCTCGGTGTGTTTTCCCGACAAAAAGTGAACAAATCGCCCGAAAGTTAACTGAGCAACTGGTCGCGAAGTACCTGCGCGTTGCACCGGGCTAATAAATAAAACGGAAAAACGGACTTTTCAAAAGTTTAACGAAAACACAAACAGTTGTTTTTGCTTTGAATTTCAGAGAACAAAATTCTGTAAAAAAAAAAAAAAAAACGTGCAAGACCTCTCTGGTCGAAAAAAAAATCTTGCACAACCCGTGCGGCAAAAAAAAAAAACCTACACAAAAATATTGCCACCCCCCCTCCCCCAACTTCTAATGGTCCACCCCTAAATTACAAAAGTCAGGACAACGTTCTTGCAATTAGGTGTATAAACACCTATTTCAATTAACGTTGTCCATCTGGAATGTTGATCTGAGACCGATAGGAAGTGTGGGAATTCATTAAATTTCAAATACATTGTTTTAATCACACTTGAATGGTGCTAAATTACAGATAACAGTATTTCAGAAGTAAACATCAATATTCAAGTGTGATTATAATAGTGCATTTGCAGTTTAACGAGCTCCCACAATTCCTATCGGTCTCAGATCAACCATTCCAGATGGACAACGTTAATTGAAAAAAATAGAACATTTGTCACAAAGAAAATAGAACATTTGTGATTTAGTGCGAAAGGAATTAATTAAAAGACAAAAGAGAGAGTTCAGCTTGAGTGATCTTCTTTTGTCTTTTAATCAATTCCTATCGTACTAAATCCTAATGTTCTATTTTCTTTATAACAAATGTATATTTTTGTATGAAAACCTTACTGCAAGTAGGTGTATTTCATTTTATTCTTAAATTGTAATAATAATAATACTATCTAAGTTATAACTCAATGCTTGCCACAATAAATAATGGGAAATTGAAAATAGGAGATAATAATACATAAATATATAAATATATGTATAATAAAATATTGTAAACCATAGGTAATATAATGAAATTTGTAACACCGTAGAAAATAGAAATAGAAACTAGCGAGTAAACTAGTATAGGCTGCGTCGGTCAGTTTGATATAAACGATAGGTAATATAATGAAATTTGTAACACCGTAGAAAATAGAAATAGAAACTAGCGAGTAAACTAGTATAGGCTGCGTCGGTCAGTTTGATATAAACGATAGGTAATAGAATGAAATTTGTAACACCGTAAAAAATAGAAATAGAAACTAGCGAGTAAACTAGTATAGGCTGCGTCGGTGTTTGATATAAACGATAGGTAATATAATGAAATTTGTAACACCGTAAAAAATAGAAATAGAAACTAGCGAGTAAACTAGTATAGGCTCCGTCGGTGTTTGATATAAACGATAGGTAATAGAATGAAATTTGTAACACCGTAGAAAATAGAAATAGAAACTAGCGAGTAAACTAGTATAGGCTGCGTCGGTCAGTTTGATATAAACGATAGGTAATATAATGAAATTTGTAACACCGTAGAAAATAGAAATAGAAACTAGCGAGTAAACTAGTATAGGCTGCGTCGGTCAGTTTGATATAAACGATAGGTAATAGAATGAAATTTGTAACACCGTAAAAAATAGAAATAGAAACTAGCGAGTAAACTAGTATAGGCTGCGTCGGTGTTTGATATAAACGATAGGTAATATAATGAAATTTGTAACACCGTAAAAAATAGAAATAGAAACTAGCGAGTAAACTAGTATAGGCTCCGTCGGTGTTTGATATAAACGATAGGTAATAGAATGAAATTTGTAACACCGTAGAAAATAGAAATAGAAACTAGCGAGTAAACTAGTATAGGCTGCGTCGGTCAGTTTGATATAAACGATAGGTAATATAATGAAATTTGTAACACCGTAGAAAATAGAAATAGAAACTAGCGAGTAAACTAGTATAGGCTGCGTCGGTCAGTTTGATATAAACGATAGGTAATAGAATGAAATTTGTAACACCGTAAAAAATAGAAATAGAAACTAGCGAGTAAACTAGTATAGGCTGCGTCGGTGTTTGATATAAACGATAGGTAATAGAATGAAATTTGTAACACCGTAGAAAATAGAAATAGAAACTAGCGAGTAAACTAGTATAGGCTGCGTCGGTCAGTTTGATATAAACGATAGGTAATATAATGAAATTTGTAACACCGTAAAAAATAGAAATAGAAACTAGCGAGTAAACTAGTATAGGCTGCGTCGGTCAGTTTGATATAAACGATAGGTAATAGAATAAAATTTGTAACACCGTTAAAAATGTTAACTTAACTTTACTGACGTTTCGAGCTTTAGACCTTCGTCGGAGTAAAAGAGTTATCTGAAGCTCGAAACTTCAGTAAAGTTAAGTTAACCTTTTTGTACGTTGTTACACATTTTATTCTATTACTTATCTTATAATAATGATGGTTTATCAAAGTTCTATTGCAGTACAAAAACAGAATTAACAAATTATTTACAATATCTAAAACTAATATATTAAATCTATAATAATTAGAACTATTTATCGTCAATATCATATAACAGTCACAACATATCTTTAAGGGGTCGTTTTTAAAATCGACCACGTATCAGCCCCCTAGGGCTGTCATACCTCTCTGCATATAGCAGTTCAATGATTATATTCTAAAATTGAGTGTATGCACTTTGCAAGATCAATTTGAAAGTTGACAGCTAAAACTGAGTGTTTTTAGGATAGTTTTCGTATGGTGTCTGTCGCGATGGTAATTCTTGAAATAACCTTGAAACATAGACTTGTTTTAAAACTACCAGTAAACACTTATTGCAACAGAAAAAAAATATATATCTTTGTTTAAGAAATTTATAACAGTCAGAAAAAATGGGAGGCATTAAAATGTAATAAAAATACAATGCATGATAAATATGATATGATATGATATATACAAAAAATGAAATCAGTAACATTTCTAATAATAATAATACATATATATAAGACAACCATCATCCAGTCTACACCATCGCCTGATGAAGACTAGCAGATTGCAGTCGAAACGTCGCGGTATTTCTACCAATGACCTCAATCGTGAGACAATTGATTAAGTATCCTTTTAATTTCGCATTCCACGATGAATAACTTATTTCCTTCAATTAATAATAATACACTTTGAGTTTTTTTGTTACTTTTTTAACCTACATTCCATGAGATTTAAGATGTATTTGATCAACTCACTGCTTCATTTTTAGAGGTTTTGAAGCAGTAGAAGGTTCAGAAAATAATAACATGAAAAAAGTCAAGTCTTCATGGTTCGAGTATTCTTACTGTAATCTGAATAATACTAATAATAAAAATAATAATAATTAATTAATTAATTAAATACCACACCAGAAAACGAAAACAGTCACATTTCTGCATGTACAATTTCAAAAACACATCAGTTTCGTTTCCATTCTGACCATTCGTTCGATTCATATTTCACTGCCTAATTAGTACGCGATCATTCATTCGATCTGAAAAAAAACTCACTTAAAATCAATCACAACCACCTCAAAACACCTTTTTTACGTTTGTTTAATTTGAAATTGTTAATTATACCCTGCACTTCCTCTAGAAGCGACAAAACTAAGTATTATGTTGCCGTAGGTAAGAATGAGGAGCAAGGTTTGAAAAATGAGAATCCATCATTGAGTAACGCACTGCAAGGGTTGTCACATTTATTAGTTTCATCGTCTCTCGATTTTTATATTTCAGTATACACCTATTTCAAAAAGAGTTGTCGCAGCCGAAGCTACAGTCCACACTCTAAAGCCTGCAAATGATGTCGGTTATATGGACATAATTTGTTATTTATTACACGTTTTTTAAAGAAATAATTATATATTATTTGTGATTTTTCCCGACGAGGAAAAATGCGAATAACGAGTAAAATATCCGCCCGTATTACGGAGAAAATCACAAATAAGTTATTTATTATACGACTCTATGATAAAAATGTTTTTTTTTTGGCTTTTTAGAGCCAATTTTATTGGTAAGCAATTGTTTGGAAACATTTTAGGTGAAAACTGGCCTGCAGCCCGTATTTTGTCGAGTTCAAAACCGGTTTAACCGGGACAGAACTCGATAAAAACGGCTTCATATTTTTCGAGTTTTCTTCTCCTTATAAGGTAAAATTACGTAATAGTCGTATAATAATTATATTTATATCTACCACAGCAACAACTTGTTATGGTCATATAACACAAACAAGTACAACCAAAATATGCTATAAATAAATCGATAACAAGAGAAGAAATACCGACATCCCTTGCAGGCTTCAGAGTGTGGGCTGTGGCTTTGTTTGCGACAACGATTTTTGAAATAGATGTATATCAAACAATTGAAACGCTTAAATATTTTATGGGCTGTAGTCAAATTCTAAAGAATATATTACACGCTAACGAGGCTGAGGTTGATCCACGAGAACTGTGAAAAGGACTATAATTGTAAATAATGAATTGTGATAATTAAGAAATAAAAATAATAAAAGTTGCTTTGAGGAAAACAAAAATTAAACACAATGCGTTGATGAATTAGAAAAAATTGCAAAATGGAAATCAGGAGACAAAATAAGTAAAAATGAGGTGAGATAAAAAATAATTTCGGTTCATAATGGAATTACAACGATCATTATAAATATTTTAGTGCGATAATGTTGCTTTTGATCATATAGATATGTACTGTAAACATACCGGCTATCCGTGCAACTTTCGCATCGAATACATCAATTTCTCTTTATTAGGAATAGTCGATCCTTTTCAGATTTCTCATCGAACAAGCTCAGTCTCGATAGCGTGTAATCTATTCTTTAGTATTGCACTACCGTCCGTTGTAATTAAAGGATTGTACACAATATCAAACAATAGAAATTAAATACTTAGAAATTCCAAAGTCTGTAGTTAAATTCTATATAAAATATATGACACGCTAGGGTGGCTGCAGAGGTGTATCGACGCCGAGAAATTTGAAAAGGACTATAACATTACAACAATTGTTATAAATATTTTATTGCGATAATGGTTTTTTCAATCTTCACATCGTAAACATCAATTTATATTGATTAGAAATTCTTCAGGGGAAATACGGTTTGATGCATACTAATATTATTGCAGTTCTTCTCAGTCAAATATACTGGAAAAAGAAATGTAACAAAAATAGATGAATGAATAGATGATGAATGGATGGATGGATGGATGGATGGATGGAAAAAGGATAAGCGGGTGAAATAAAAGAGGAAAGAAAGAAAGAATAACCAAACGAAAGAAAAATAGCGCGCAAATACATTTAAGAAAGGAAAAAAAATAAAGAATAAATTACGTTAAAAGAAGAAATAAAGGGATGAAATTAAGAAAAAAATATACATTTATTGTGGCACTCTTTAATTGTAAATTTTGTGTGTGTGTGTGTGTGTCTTCTCGTGTGTCACATTTATTGTGACACTCTTTAATTGTAAAGTTTGTGTGGGTTAATAATAAAAAAAAAAAAATAAATAAAGAGAGAGAGAGAAAAAAAAAAAGACAGAAAGAATTGACAAAGACGAGGAAACGCGGGCGGAAATAAAAGGATTAATTCCCGAGAACCGGAAAACAATTAAGTCATACAGACATATATATGTACTTTTTGTACCTCAGTTTTGTTTTGATAACAAATTAAACTATCAATTAAGCAGATCTCGAAATTTCAAAATATCCCCAAGTTAACCTAAATGAACTTTATCATTAACATCAGTGTATAACACAACTGTCAAGTTATTGAAATATGGGTAAAATACATTTGGCGTATTAAGTTACTTTAAAAATACGTTTTATTCTTGTAAAATTGTGCAGACCATGTGAAATATTCTTTTGTATTTAGGTAGGCAAGTTCTTCATTGCGCAGCCTAAGCCTTGACAGCATGTGATATATTCTTTTGTATTTAGTACAGCCTGTGGTAAGGCAAGTTCTTCATTGCACAGCCTAAGCCTTGATAGCATGTGATATATTCTTTTGTATTTAGTACAGCCTGTGGTAAGGCAAGTTCTTCATTGCACAGCCTAAGCCTTGATAGCATGTGATATATTCTTTTGTATTTAGTACAGCCTGTGGTAAGGCAAGTTCTTCATTGCACAGCCTAAGCCTTGATAGCATGTGATATATTCTTTTGTATTTAGTACAGCCTGTGGTAAGGCAAGTTCTTCATTGCGCAGCCTAAGCCTTGATAGCATGTGATATATTCTTTTGTATTTAGTACAGCCTGTGGTAAGGCAAGTTCTTCATTGCGCAGCCTAAGCCTTGATAGCATGTGATATATTCTTTTGTATTTAGTACAGCCTGTGGTAAGGCAAGTTCTTCATTGCACAGCCTAAGCCTTGATAGCATGTGATATATTCTTTTGTATTTAGTACAGCCTGTGGTAAGGCAAGTTCTTCATTGCACAGCCTAAGCCTTGATAGCATGTGATATATTCTTTTGTATTTAGTACAGCCTGTGGTAAGCCAAGTTCTTCATTGCGCAGCCTAAGCCTTGATAGCATGTGATATATTCGTTTGTATTTAGTGCAGCCTGTGGTAAGGCAAGTTCTTCATTGCGCAGCCTAAGCCTTGATAGCATGTGATATATTCGTTTGTTTTTAGTACAGCCTGTGGTAAGGCAAGTTCTTCATTGCGCAGCCTAAGCCTTGACAGCATGTGATATATTCTTTTAGTACAGCCTGTGGTAAGGCAATGAATGCATCAACAAAAAATAAAAATACCACAGGTTTTGTCTCCACTCCTCCACGGAATAAAAATCGTAACTTATACACCGTATAAAAGAGAGTGTTCGTTACTGACGTTACGTTTAGGACGTTCATCGGCCTTAGTGGGAGTAAAAACGGTTACTTACCTACTTTCTTATTTACAGATATCCTATTTTTATCGTTTGCACAAGCTGTTTTTTTATCATTCGTTTTACAAGTTATTATTATTATTATTATTTTATCCAGGACACTCGTGATAACAGTAATTTAATTGTTGAAGAGTTTTATCCTGGTAAAATAATCGTTATTATTTTATTATTATCACCGCATAAAAGATAGTGCTACTTACTAACGTTTAATATGTAGTGTTGTAACAATGATATATTCGAGCAAAGAATTTGTCAATGAGTTATATAATGTGAACATTTTGCTAACAAAATACCTGTTTTCTGAGCTATGGTATAAGCCAAAATCCCGAGGAATGTCAATACTGTATATGTAATATTCATCTTCACTTTAATCTTGTGAGATCCTGAAAGAAAAGAAAATTATAAATTGAACAGTTGACTCTCTCGTAAGCTACGAAAGTGGTCGCTTACGGGAGATGGTCGACGTTTACGATAACCTTAACACAGGAAGCCCAAAGCATGAAAATCCTATCAAATAAAGCCCAAACCATGCGTTATTTGTAACAAGTCAAATTTCAAAAATTGTCAACGAATTTCAAACTTACTGTATCTTAACTCTTTGTTTGGTATATCTATTCCGCCACGGTATCTCTAAACATGTTTTAGGTATTGTTTTCCAAAAGGCAGCAGCCTAATGGCTCTGGATGTTCGCTTACGAGAGACGAAAAACAACGAAAGAGTCCAAAACTTGAATTCTAAAGGTGGTCGCGGTCGCTTACGAGAGAGATTTATTACAGAGTTTATAAGGGAAACAAAACGGGAAATTGAGATAGTGGTCGCTTACAGGAGATGGTCGCTTACGAGAGAGATTTATTACAGAGTTTATATGGGAAACAAAACGGGAAATTGAGATAGTGGTTGCTTACGGGAGATGGTTGCTTACGAAAGTGGTCATTAGGAGAGAGTCAACTCTACTTGTACAGCTAAAGTTTCAACACACAAAGAGGCAAGTGGAAAATCCTTTCCTTCGTTTGAGTGACTTTGGCCAAAATAACCTTGTTATTTAAAAGTCTGTTAAGGAAAAATGTCTCTTTTGCAGCATATAATCACAGCATAATTGCAGTTGACTTCGACATGTTTGAAATATTTTGACAAAAGTGTCGAGGCATAGAAATTAGGATGGATGAATTCAGTATTCTTCTGTCAAAATTTGTTGTTTATAATCGAAATTTCGCTGATTTTCGGTTAAAACTTTGATAACTGATTAAGCAAAATCTCCACAATAATAATAATAATTTGTTTTGAAAGAATCTGTTTCAAGCTATATTCTTAATTGATGGATGATTTAAGATTAGAATTAATTGCTCAAAATTATCGCGCTCAAAATTATCGCGCTTAATATGTCCTTGTTATCGAATCAAAATGTCAATTAATTATCAATTCGAAATAATCAACTTTTTGACAAAAATTAAAGATCAAAATCGAACTATTCAAGCTAGAAGAATTATGTACCAATTGTTTAACATTAAAATGTCAAACACATCAAATTTAAAAATGGCTAAACAAAAAACAAAGCAGATTTAGAAAGAAATGTAAAAGATTTAGAATTTAAATTTCTAGATAAATTGGCACAAAGTTAATAATCGAGCAATTAATGGAGCAATAAAACACAACCAAAAAAATCCAAAATTACACAACTTAAACTAAACTAAATGTCAGTAATAACTACAAGAACATACCATTCAATCGTTTGAAAGATAAACAAAATCTAAAGCATTGAAAACAGTTTAAATCAGGAACTAAAATGCTCCGCCAAAATTCTGCTACGGCTTCATTTCTTCCAGTGTCAAACCAAACTAAAACCGCATTACAAATTGGTTTGAGAAGCAACTCTTGGTTGAAATGAATTAATTAAAAACCAGTTATTTTGATGTAGAAAAAGGAATAGTGGTTATCTAACTACCACGACATTACCAAAAAACCTGTTTTTACCAGAGCTATTCTGAGAAAATTCTAGTTTTTAGAGTACCTTGATAATGTGATAGGCTTGACAGCGTAAAAGAGCGTATTTCTTGGTCGAATCTTCTAGGAGAAGAACACCGATTACGCGTCATGCTCGACCCAATCCCCAGCGTCTTTCAAATGCAGGCCTCATTCTCGTACCCAGACCCTACTCAGCTTTCTAACGAAAAATCAAAGGCCCTTGGAACGCAGGCGGCATCGGACACGCTCCACGTGACCCTTTACATCCAATGAGAAGGCTCGATTTACTCGAACTGTTTTGAAGTTTTTTGGCAACTAAATTTTCCAAGTGTGTCATTTATTTCGCTCATTAAAAAAATATTTTGAACATCTATACAAAACTTTTCTATGCAATGTGAAGGTGGATACACTAATTTTGCCTGGATAGATTCTCAAGTACATATAAAGTATTTTAGTACCTAAAATCTGTCCAGTTGTTCAGGTGAGTTTTGTTTTGTTTGGTCGTCGAACTCTAAATATAATAGTAACCCACAAAGTCAATCCTACAGCAAACAAAGCTAGAATCCTTCATTTTTTTGCACAGCTGACACATTCTTTAGATAGCAAACTTGAAGAAAATGTGAGGGGGCCCCAGGGGGCCTCTTCGTTTTAAGGGTGAAAATCGGCGTTGAAGTTCATGAATATTGCCGTATCGAAGCTTACCACACTAGAAATATGTTGCTTTTGGGCTTCCTGTGTAACTTTTAAAGTTCAATATTATGGCCTGAACGCTCAAATATTGTCCCGTTTGAAATATTTTATTTATAGTCTGTAATATTTTTTTATCGATAATAAACGTTTATGAGTTTAGAAACGTTTTTGTGTGATTTTCTTGGATTTTTGGGGCTATTCAAGGAGGTTTTGAGGATGGCGAATTTTAACGGTCATTGGCGTGTAATTTTATTTAAAACCACAGATTTCTACTGTGGTAAGCCTGTGATCTTATGCGCATAAAATTGCTCTTCTATGTGGACCCAACAACCCTATAGATTTTCCAGAAAGCGTGGTTATGTGTATAAGGAATATTATGTGTCGAAAATATTGAAGAAGAACTTTAATATCCATTGAATAACAGAGCGACCTAGATGTTTACACTTTGAAATCCAGACGCTGAGTAAAATTTTCAATTAGTACCATCGTGCTTTGCGAGGCGTGTCGACAACCGCATGCTTGGAACCCCTACAATCTAAAGTGATCCGATTGGCTGAGCGGCAATGGTATGACTAGGTATATCCACAGGTAGCCCAAGCTCACTATATATAGTAAATATATAGGGCGACTTTTAAACCTTCGATGTTTTTCAACTAAATATTAATTAAATTCAATTTTCACTTTTTATTGTCTGTGAAGATTTCAAGCGATTTGGGTAAGAAAGAGTACTGCGGCTTTTTTTAAATTCGCCTAACTCACTGTGCCGGGAAGGTTGCATCTTCGGAGAACCTCAGATACAAGTTAAAGAATTCTGATTCAAGGATGTTATTCTACGGTAATATTTCCTTATCCATGGTTTGTCTTACCGCTCAAATCAATAGACAGCACTTTCCTCTTCCTAGCCTGCGTAAACAGACCCTTATCATAGCGCTCGATACGTCTCCCGCGACTAGGCAGGCTATTCTCTCCTACACTTGTTATCAAACTACAGTGGTACCTCTATTAAGCGGTCAACCATTAAGCGGTCACCCTCTATTAGGCGGCCACAATAAAAAGTCCCAAATCTATTCCTATACCTATTCTATACCTCTATTCAGCGGCCAACCTCTATTAAGCGGCCACTTTGGAAAGTCCCGAGGGTGACCGCTTAATAGAGGTACCACTGTAGTTTAAATACACCTAATTCAAAAAAGATTGAAGGGCGAACGGTGATTGGCGATTGCACCACCGAAAGGAACTCTGGATAATACGAATTTTTTCTTCTTTCTTTTTTTTATCAATAACTATCACATACACACAAAAAATTTACAATTAAAGAGTGTCACAATAAATGTGACACACGAGAAGACAAATAAACACTAACTTACTTACTGATACATAAAATAGCGAATTTCTTCTTTTTCCTTTCTAAATCACCCAAACAATGCCTCCACCGTTCAGCGATGACGTTATTTTTCTCATCAGTAAAAATCTTAAAAAATTAAAAATTAAAATTAAAATTTTTAGTAAAAATCTTGTATAGTCTTATTAATAATAAAAAAAAATAACGAAAAACAGAGAATGAAAAAATTCAATTTTTACTGTGGAAAAGAGTGCAAACACTATATCCATGAAATAGTAAAGTCTTTTCTCTGTAGAAAACAATTCCTCTGTTTTCTGGATTGGTGGGCTTCCTATGGAGGCGCGGCTGCGAAGTTTAGGCGCCATCTTCATAATTTTGAACTTACAAAGTAAACAGAACGAAATCACGAAAATCTTGCACGATTCCTTGCAAATTACTGGACTTTTTTATATAAATAGAAGGTAAGTAAATTGATATGTCAGTATGGTTGATGTTTTAGATGTTTAGTAGTTATTTTTTTGTATTTTTTCCTTGTTATTCGGTAAAATTATCGTGGAGAAGGGCTAAAGCTAAAAACGTTAACATTTTTTACGGTGTTACAAATTTCATTCTATTACCTATTGTTTAATATCAATCACCGACGCAGCCTATACTAGTTAACTCGCTAGTTTCCATTTAAAGTTTACAACATCTAACGTTGACCTAGATGCAATTTACAGACAAACTTAAACAGCAAATAAACGGACAAACATATATAAGCAAACAAACAAATTAACAGACATACAGAACAAATATGCAAGCAGACAGACAGCAGACTTTCAAACAGGCCGAGAAAATATAAACAAACAAAATAGCAAGCAAGCAGACAAACAAATAAGCAAGAAGACAGACAGACAGGCAGACAAACAAACAAATATACAAGCAAACAGACAAACAAACATACAAATAAGCAAGCAAGAAGACAAACAAAGAGATGAGCAAGCAAGCAAACAGACAAATAAGCAAACAGACAAACAAACAGACAAACAAACAAATAAACAAACAGAAAAACAAGCAAACTAATAAACAAGCAAAACAAACAAAAAACAAACGAAAAAAAATCCCAATCAATACTATTGAAATCACTAGAGTGTTTAAAATGCTGAATTCTATGTGTACAAGTAGATGTTGAACCACTAGTCTAGTGATTTCTCATAGTATGCAACCTAAGTACATGTATATGGTGTGAACGCCGTAAATAAAATATTATTGTGATTATTTTATAGACGTAACCTTCATAAAATTTTAGATTTGAAACACCTGATATTGGTTTACAAGAGAGTCTTATTGATGAAAAGAATGGATAGTTTGGTGAAGCGAGAATTTGAAGCTTTCTTGATGTCAAGGCTACCAAAACAAACATTGGAGTAAGTATACCAACCTTCAATTTTGACATAACCTGGACACATGATTTTGTGAGTCATAAAGTATACATCTATTTCAATAATCGTTGTCACAATCAGCCGACGGTCCACACTATGAAGCCTGCAAAGGATGATGGTATTTCTTCTCTTGTTATCAATAGCTGTTATTACAGTTATATGCAAATGATTTTGAACAATGGGTTGAAGCCGAGGCTTTCGGGCGAAAACAATAGGTTTGCCCGAAAGCCTCGATTTGAATCCATTGTTTGAAATCATTTGCATATACCTGTAATAACAGCTATTCATTCATCACATATTTTAGTTGAACATGTTTGTGTTATATGACCATAACCAAGCTGTGGCAGTGGTAAATTGTAAAACAAATGTTTCTTTCACAAAAAGTGTAATAAAGCAGAAATTAGTTCATATAACTGACATCCTTTGCAGGCTTCAGAGTGTTGACTGGAGCTTCATCTACGACAATGATTTTTGAAATTAGCAAAGTCAAATGTTGTCTTTCACCCATCTCCCCACCCCCTTTCCTGGTTGGAGAAGGGGCGAGCCAGCAAGAGGCGAGGCAATCAAGAATTATAGCAGGTCATCAGAATTCAAACCAGTCCAGGAAGGGGCGACGCAGTCAAGAATAATATCAGGTTGTCAGAATTCAATCCAGTCCAGGAAGGGGCGATGCAGTCAAGAATAATATCAGGACGTCAGAATTCAATCCAGTCCAGGAAGGGGCGACGCAGTCAAGAATAATATCAGGTTGTCAGAATTCAATCCAGTCCAGGAAGGGGTGACCAAGTCAAGAATAATATCAGGTCGTCAGAATTTGATCCAGTCCAGGAAGGGGCGACGCAGTCAAGAATTATAGCAGGTCATCAGAATTCGATCCAGTCCATAATTGCTAGATATAATAATGATGTTTTTTTTTTGCAGTGTTGTAGATGATATAGTTCTTGAATACTTGACTGGCATACTACAAGGCCTGGCTGAAGATGACAGCACAAACATTGATGACTTCATCGAAATCATGGACGCTTACATACCAGGATTTAGTGAATTACACAGGTAGATGATGGTGATGACATTGGTGATGGTGATGACATTGGTGATGATGATGATGATGATGATGATGATGATGATGATGATGATGATGATGATGATGATGATGATGATGATGGTGATGATGATGGTGGTGGTGGTGATTATTATGATGAGGATAATGATGATGATGATGATGATTGTGGTTGATGGTGATAATGATGATGATGATTGTGATAATGATAGTTATGATCATGGTAATGATGATGATTGTAGTAATTATTATTGTATTATGTTGATGATGAGGGTGATGGTAATGATGATGATGATAGTGATTATGATGTTTTATGTTGATGATGAGGATAATGATGATGAGGATAATGATGAATGACTGAATGATAATGATGTTGATGACAATGGTGAGTAAGTTTTTCTTCTTCTCTATCCAAGTGACATAGTCTTCTCATGGCTGGTGGATCTTGCTTCAAAACTTGACGATAAAACACAAGGTTGGTTGATTTAAATAAATTAGTTCAAAGTTAGAGGAGGCAAAACAGTAAATATAATTTTTGTTACAAATGTATATGGATCATAAATGCCATCAAAATGATAATAATCATGTTTGCAAATTGGTTGGCAAATCAGCATCACCATACACGATACATGATCGTGTTGTCTAGCTGAGCTTTGAGGGAAAATGTCCAACTACTCTTCTACTCTTCAGTTCTACTGATTTACAGTGCGAATCAAAAAACCGTGGGCACCCAGAAATATTTTAGAAATCGTTCGTTGAACAACTCGCAAACAACTCTAACTACAAAAGGTTTATCATACTACACATCAGTCAAACTTCTTGCGGTGATATAGTTGTTTCTGAGTTGGTAAACGAATAATAAACGATTTCTAAAATATTTCTAGGTGCCCACATGTTTTTGATTCGCATTGTTAAACTATAAAACAAATTATTATAAAATACATAAGAGTTGTTAGAATCCATCAGACTGCAGTCAACCCAAAAGCGAACGGACCGGAAGCGAAAAGACTTAGAAGCGAATTGACTAGAAGCGAAAAGACTTAGAAGCGAATGGACCAGAAGCGAAAAGACTTAGAAGCGAATGGACTAGAAGCGAAAAGATTTAGAAGCGAAAAGACATGTAACCACCAACACTTGTAAATACTACGCCCACCTATAATGTATATCATATGATATCCTTTTCTTAAAACAGCAATTTTAAATAATTGTGATAATTGGACGTATTTAGAGCTTAATGAAGTTGATAAAGAGGAAGCACCCAGAAATTTGCCTGCAATCAGCAATCATGAGTTAAATAATGAAAGGACAGCTGTTACATGTACTAAAGGAGAATCCACTAGTAATAGCTGTGTCAATAATGGCAATGAACTGAAACCAGATGACGAGAACATACCCAAAGAGTATGTATTGGTATTATTATGATGATGATAATGATGATGATAATGATGACAATGATAATGATGATGATGATGTTGATAATGATGACAATGATGATAATGATGATGATGATGTTGATAATGATGACGATGATGATAATGATGTTGGTCGATGACGACGATGATGATGATGATGTTGTTGATAATGATGATGTTGATAATGATGACGATGATGATAATGATGATGGTGGTGTTGTTGATAATGATGATGATGATGATGTTGATAATGATGACGATGATGATAATGATGATGATGATGATGATGTTGTTGATGATGATGATGATGATGATGTTGATAATGATAACGATGATGATAATGATGATGTTGTTGATAATGATGATGATGATGGTCGATGATGATGATGATAATAATGATGATAATGATGATTATGTTGTTGATAATGATGATAATGATGATAATGATGATGTTGATAATGATACTGATGGTGGTGGGGATTGTATTGATAGTGATGATGTTGATAATATTGGGGATATGGATGTTAATAATGAGGATGTTGATGGTGATGTTAATAATGATGATAATGATGATGAAGATGATGATTACATTGGTGATCAATGAGAAGAAAGATTATGGTAATGATGGTGATAATGATGATATACGATGATGATGATGATGGTGATGATGCTGTTGATAATGGCGATGAGAAAGATGATGATGTTGTTGTTGTTCTTGATGCAGTCAACGATGTTTATTGTAAAGATATTCGGCCTCTGATGCTGAATAGTAGTAGTAGTAGTATTGTAAAGAAACAAAAACTCACAACTTCAGGCTGTATTCTTTGATGATGCTGCTGATAATGTGCATGAGAAAGATTATGATGATATAAATGTTGTTCTAAATGCAGTCAATGATTTTTATTGTAAAGAAACAAAAACTCACAAGTCTTCTTTGTTACCAAAGTTTCAGTACCACCGTCGAGTCCATCCGTGAACTCTTCCCCATGGCAACCCAGCTTGAGGTACGACGCTGTCTCATGGTTGCCAATGGTGACGCTAATGAAGCTGCCAGACTTATGCTAATGAGCAGAGAAAGTGGCGAACATATCTTATTGGCAGACTCCAACCCAAAGGTATATTGTTATGTGGTGGTGGTGATGGTTGTGGTAATGTTATTGGTGATAATAATAATTGTTGTGGTGGTGGCAATGGATGGTTGTGGTGGTGATGGTTGTGGTAATGTTATTGGTGATAATAATAATTGTTGTGGTGGTGGCAATGGATGGTTGTGGTGGTGATGGTTGTGGTAATGTTATTGGTGATAATAATAATTGTTGTGGTGGTGGCAATGGATGGTTGTGGTGGTGATGGTTGTGGTAATGTTATTGGTGATAATAATAATTGTTGTGGTGGTGGCAATGGATGGTTGTGGTGGTGATGGTTGTGGTAATGTTATTGGTGATAATAATAATTGTTGTGGTGGTGGCAATGGATGGTTGTGGTGGTGATAGTTGTGGTAATGTTATTGGTGATAATAATAATTGTTGTGGTGGTGGCAATGGATGGTTGTGGTGGTGATGGTTGTGGTAATGTTATTGGTGATAATAATAATTGTGGTGGTGGTGGCAATGGATGGTTGTGGTGGTGATGGTTGTGGTAATGTTATTGGTGATAATAATAATTGTTGTGGTGGTGGCAATGGATGGTTGTGGTGGTGATAGTTGTGGTAATGTTGTTGGTGATAATAATAATTGTTGTGGTGGTGGCAATGGATGGTTGTGGTGGTGATGGTTGTGGTAATGTTGGTGATAATAATAATTGTTGTGGTGGTGGCAATGGATGGTTGTGGTGGTGATGGTTGTGGTAATGTTGTTGGTGATAATAATAATTGTTGTGGTGGTGGCAATGGATGGTTGTGGTGGTGATGGTTGTGGTAATGTTGTTGGTGATAATAATAATTGTTGTGGTGGTGGCAATGGATGGTTGTGGTGATAATGATGGTGGTTATGATAATGGTGATGATGATATTGAATGATAAAGAGGGAAGGAAGAAGGGAAGATCACTATTTCACATCGGTGGCTCACTCAGCTAGAATAAACCGGGTCTCCCATTTGAATTTACTCTAAAGTGCGCCTTTTGTCAAATAGTTCAGCGGTGCTAGATAACACGAAACTGGTCTATTGCGGTCGAATTTTTGTATGGTATTGCGGTTTTCACTACCCCACTATCCGCCTCTTAGTGACTTAGGGTTAACAGTCTGGTTTTATGTTCTTGTTATTTTATCAGCCATATCAACCCAGTAGTAAGCGTCAGGATATTAATGATGAAGACCGTGACAAGATGAAGAACAACCTAGTCTCGAGGTAAAATGAACGATTGTTATAGGTTTAGAGAGAACCCAAGGTCACCTACCAGCATGCACTGCGCGAAAGACTGTTACGTCTTTTAAGTAAGGGTTAGCTAATGAACGCGAGTGTCCTATGGGATATAGAGTCTCGAGATAGAAGGCCACGAGGGCGCAGCCCTCTTAGAATATGATCACACCCACGAAGAATGTAAAGGCCCGGGCAAACGGTTTTAACATTTGCTTCAGCATCCGTTTGATCTTGTTGAATGACAATGTTTAAACGCTTTTCAACATTGTTGAAACGTGTTGAATCGATGTTGAATCGATGTTGAAAGAGTTTAAAAGCGATTAAACATTGCCATTCAACAAAATCGAACGGATGTTGAAGCAAATGTTGAAATCGTTTGCCCGGGCCTTAAAGGGGTATATCGATTAATATTTATTGTTTTCAGATACGGACTTGAAGAAGTGAAATCGGATTATCATACTTATGAACCATCGGTCAACATTAAGGTAAAGAAAGTGCACAATGATATGTAGAGATGACTTGTGAAAAACGGGATCAATTCCCGCTACATTACATCACATCATATCATATCACATCGCATCATATTGTATCGCATCATATCATATCATATCACATAGCATCATATTGCATCGCATCATATCATATCACATCACATCGCATCATATTGCATATCAGATCATATCATATCACATCGCATCATATTGCATCGCATCACATCATATCATATCACATCGCATTATATTGCATATCAGATCATATCATATCACATCGCATCATATTGCATCGCATCATATTATATCATATCACATCGCATTATATTGCATATCAGATCAGATTAAATTATATTACATCAATCACATCATATCATATCACATCGCATCATATTGCATCGCATCATATCATATCATATCACATCGCATCATATTGCATCACATCATATCATATCATATCACATCGCATCATATTGCATCGCATCATATCATATCATATCACATCGCATCATATTTCATCGCATCATATCATATCATATCACATCGCATCATATTGCATCGCATCATATCATATCATATCACATCGCATCATATTGCATCGCATCATATCATATCATATCACATCGCATCATATTGCATCGCATCATATCATATCATATCACATCGCATCATATTGCATCGCATCATATCATATCATATCACATCGCATCATATTGCATCGCATCATATCATATCATATCACATCGCATCATATTTCATCGCATCATATCATATCATATCACATCGCATCATATTGCATCGCATCATATCATATCATATCATATCATATCACATCATATTGCATATCAGATCAGATTAAATGATATTACATCAGTCACACCAAATCACATCACACCACATGACATGACATGACATGGCATCATATCATCATATCACATATCACATCGCATCATATCACATCACATCACATCACATCACATCACATCAAATCGCATCATATCACATTGCATCATATCAAATCACATCGCATCACATCACATCACGTCCTATCATATCACATCAGATCGCATCGCATCATATCGCATCATATCACATTGCATCGCATCACATCACATCACGTCCTATCAAATCACATCATATCATATTACATCACATCACATTGTATCATATCACACCAAATCGCATCACACCACACCACACCACACCACACCACACCACACCACACCACACCACACCACATCATATATACCACACCAATCTCATGTCATATCTATCTGTTTTCCAGGAAGAGAAGAAGCTGATTCGTTACCGTGACAATAATGTAGTCAGCACGAAGGGGGAACGATTCTCTTTGATCAAGAAACAAGAAAGCGAGGACGAGAAGAAAACATATGTGAACCTTAAACCGGCAAGAAAATACAGATTCCACTAGTTAACTTTTTAAAACGGCAGTATCTGAACAAATCTTATTCTAAATTGCTTTTATTACAACCGTTGACAAACGGAAATACAGATTCCACTAGTTAACTTTTTAAAACGGCAGTATCTGAACAAATCTTATTCTAAATTGCTTTTATTACAACCGTTGACAAACGGAAATACAGATTCCACTAGTTAACCTTTTTTAAAACAGTTGTATCTGAACAAATCTTACTTCTATATTGGTTTTATTACAGCCGTTGACAAATGAAAATACAGATTTTTTTGTGTTATTTGTTTTCTTGTAATACGACTGACTGCCATTGAATTATAACACTCAAATCAAATCATTTTGATATCTTTTACGATGTGAGTGGGTATTTACGCTCTTACTAAATCGTTTAGCGTTTTGTTTTATTTGTTTTCTCGTAATACGACTGACTGCGAATGAATTATAACACTCAAATCAGCATGAACAACGCAAAGCATAAGGATAAACATGGGGATGAACATAAGAATCCGAAAATAGTTGTTGAAGTCCTACTAAAATCAAAATGGCGGCTCGTTTACACACTGCTTTTTCTGAGCTCACGGCGCGTGGTCATGTTAGGGATTGATTCTTTTTTTAAAAAAAAATCATGCTTTGCGAGCTTTTCGAGATCACCTGGTCAGTATTCTACGTTTTTTGAAATAGCTGTGTAGTAAACAAGTGTTTGCATAAAATAACAATTAATATCACCAGTATAGGTAGACAGTTGGTTTCTAGCCAAGGAACGTAAGCGATGACGTCTTATCCAATATTGAACATTTGCATATTTTTGCCAAAACTACTTAAGTGCCAAAAACCGTTATGGGTGTAGAGTGCTTAAGCTTGGTTTTCACTAGCGACGCAAGCGCAAGCGCAGACGCAAGCGCAAGCACAAGAGGCCTTATTTCGTAGTGAAAACCGCCCACGCAAGCACAAGCGCAAGCACAAGCGCAAGGTATCAAAAATTTTCCTTTTTTCTTGCGTTTGCCCTTGTGCCTGTGCGTGGCACTAGTGAATAGTTTGTTTGCGCTTGCGCTTATTCACGTCTCGTTTTCACATGCTTGTCCTTGCGCTTGCGTTTGCGCTTGCGTTGCGTCGCTAGTGAAAACCAGGCTTTACACTATGTCCATGAAATAAAATCTAAATAGTTACTAACTAATAGTTTTTATTTAGTGACTATTAGTCACTATCACTCAACTGAAACAGCTTTAGTAACAATACACAATGAATAAAGTATTAACTTTCTATGGTTTTGAGTATTTGATTTCCCTTGTGTATTGTTACTAAAGCTGTTCCAGTTCAGTGATAGTGACTAATAGTCACTAAATAAAAACTATTAGTTAGTAACTAGATTTTATTTCATGGACATATTGTAAGCACTCTAACATTGACTCTTCATGACACTTTCGTTAAACTATGACATAAATGATAGGTAATAGAATGAAATCGCGTTGAAATATCGTATCGAAAAATCGTTGTCGACAAATCGTCGTCGACTGCATCAAAATATCTCGTGTTCCCACGACATGTCGCCATAAGGTTAATCTTGTGTTAACAAATCGGTCACAAATATGCTCCAAAGTAAACTAAACTAAACCTCGATGTCACCCATGTTACTACCCTTTCCCAATTACTCCCAAAATTGACCCAACCGTTACAAAACACTGGCCGTATTCCTTTTATTTTTAGCTACTTTAAGTTCAGAATGCTCTCGATAGTAATATCTGGTGTAAATATGTTATATAAAGCTAGCTGTTCAAATATTGTGTATCACATATGCAATTACGCATAGATAATTAATAACAAAGTCAACATGAGCTTTGGCGAGCCCACAGAAAGGGTTGGCTAAACAACCATTCGGCTGTAACCCTAAAATTAACTTTTACTTTCTAAACGGTGAACAACATACCGCAAAAAGAACATGCTCAATAACCGATATTTTTTTGCATCTTTCTAAACGGTGAACAACATACCGCAAAAAGAACATGCTCAATAACCGATATTTTTTTGCATCTAATTTCTGGAACCTCGCACCGTGAACTTGGAAAGGATTTTTTTGTTTGTGAAGTTACGATTTACAATATCTTTTTGGATACATTGACATACGACTAATTATGATGGCAACGAGTAAATTCGCGACAATATTCAACATGGTTATTCTTTTATTTTGGTTGTCCTTGACGAAAGGTGAGTGCATGGATCTTTTTTCCTCCTATTAACATTCCTCATTATTGTACTTGGTGCTTTTACTCCGTACGAAATGTCAGTAAACATTGTCTGTTTTACGGCGTCTATATTTTCATTTTTTTTTTCAAATTGTTTACTCGGAAACAACAAAATTTTAAATTCGTAAAGCAGCTAGTTAGTACATTTTTACTCCAATTATTTCATTAGAAACACTGACGCAGTCCACACTAGTTTAACCGCTAGTTTCCGTACATTTTTACACCAATTGTTTCCTTAGAAACACTGACGCAGTCCACACTAGTTTAACCATTATTTATTGTACATTTTTACACCAATTGTTTCCTTAGAAACACCGACGCAGTCCACACTAGTTTAACTGCTTGTTATCGCTCATTTTTACTTAACTGTTTCATTAGAAACGCCGGCGCAGCCCACACTAGTTTAAACACTATATAGTCATTGTACATTGGAAAATGAATTTGAATAAATCTAACCTTAACACCATAATTGTAATTTTCTTTTGCATTTGTATTTTTTTTCTACACAAAATATTGTTTGAAAACAAAGATTATAATCCATGGATGTGCAGAGAAAGATATATTGAATTAAACTTAAATTATGTGGAGTTAACCAGAACACGAGAAGATAAATTCCACATCTCCAAGCGCCCATGTATTAAAATAAATGGAAACTAGCGAGTAAACTAGTATAGGCTGCGTCGGTGTTTGATATAAACGATAGGTAATAGAATGAAATTTGTATAACTGACTGTTTAAAATAGAAACTAGCGAGTAAACTAGTATAGGCTGCGTCGGTGTTTGATATAAACGATAGGTAATATACCTATTTCAAAAATCGTTGTCGCAGCCAAAGACAGCCCACACTCTGAAGCATGCAAAGGATGTCGTAATTTCTTCTAGTGTTTATCGATTTATTCATAGCATATTTTGGACGTGGACGTGTTTGTGTCCCTATGACCATAACACTGTTACAGTGATAGATGAAGAAACACTGATATTTCTTTAAAAACGTTATAAATTACAAATTATGTTCATAATACCGACATCCTTTGCAGGCTTCAAAGTGTGGACTGTTGCTTCGGCTGCGACAACGATTTTTGAAATAGTTGTATAATGAAATTTTTAACATTGTAAAAAATGTTGACTTAACTTTACTCACGTTTCGAGCTTTAGCCCTTCTTCGGAGTAAAAAGAATGTAATAATCTGTTTATTATATAAATACATTTTTGTTTTGTAACGAAAACAGTTTTAAAAATAATTGTTTAACATTGTGTTCTGATACGATATTTCTCAATCGCATAAATCGATGTAAAACATTGCTATTTATATAATAAATAAATAAATGAATACTATTCGGTTTCAATACGTTTTAGAGAACCTGACAAACAAACATTTCTCGAACTTTCTAGTTCCAGTCGGAAACAAACTTGTGTCATCTCGACAATTACTTTCGAAATTCGGACTTCGTTTGTTGAGTTAAACGAGACTTGTCTGAATGGGGGGAGGGGGGGGGGGGTCTACATGTCAGTTGTCGGTTAAAATTTGGACATTTGTCAGTTGTCAGTTCATCCTCGGGAACCCAGGGGTATTCTTCTGTCGCTCGTTTCTCGCTTCCACAACATATACCCCTGGGAACGTAGTCTGTTGGAGCTTGTTCCGGAAGTCAAAATTCAAACTTATTTAATGACTTTCTTTGAATGGTTATCTTGATTTTCATTGGTCGACAATCAGGAAAGAGCTGAATTTTGACTTCCGGAACAAGCTCCAACAGACTACGTTCCCAGGGGTATATGTTGTGGAAGCGAGAAACGAGCGACAGAAGAATACCCCTGGGTTCCCGAGGATGTTGTCAGTTTGGCTTGTCAGTTAGACGTTAGTTGGGATACCTGTGGTGCGTAGTTATGCTTCGCCGGGACGAATCAAATATCGACTGGAGCAGAAGGGGAATGGGATGTCAAAATGTAGAGAAAAAAACACCACTACCTGAAATGTCAGTTAACAGTTAAGTTTTATTTTTCAATAAACAGTTGAAATTTTCGTCATTTGTCAGCTAACAGTTATTTTTTTTAGGCCGAGTTGACCCCTATAATACCCTCTTAAAAGTAGTGTTACATCAACAAATATAATTGATGTTCAAGTTCGAAAAAATGTTTTTTTTTGCAAATTCAGACCACCCAGACTAAATTCTATAAATACATTTCAAAAATCGTAGTCGCAAAGACTGATAGTCCACACTCTGAAGCCTGCAAAGGATGTCGGTATTTCTACTCTGGTAATCGATATATTCATAGCAGATTTTGGTTGTACGTGTTTGTGTTTTATGACCATAACAATCAAAGCTACAGTCCACACTCTGAAGCCTGCAAAAGATGTCGGTATTTCTACTCTGGTAATCGATTTATTCATAGCATATTTTGGTTGTACGTGTTTGTATTATATCAACATAACAAATTTTGCAGTGATAGATGATGAAACAAATATTTATTCAAAAAGCGCGTAATAAATCGTACATTCAGTTAATCTTACGAACATCCTTGGCAAGCTTTAGAGTGTGGACTGTAGCTTCGGCTGCGGCAACGATTTTTGAAATAGGCCGGTGTATACTAAAGTATACTAGTCAAAAAGTAGAGGTATTCAATCCAAAGTTATTTTGGAGGGATTTTGGTCGTACCTTTTAGGGTCTGAAATCAGTACCTGAGTTAACTTATGCGTTCCTTTTAGGGTCATTTTCAAAACCGTCGGTCGAGCATACCTACCCATTTTCAAAGGGAGTCCCCCCCCTCGGGGTAAATGAACATGTGACGAGGGATGTATGCAAAATATTTAATGTAGAAGTAGTGAGTATGAGTGCCCTTTTGTATTAAGTAAGTAAGTAAGTAAGTAAGTAAGTAAGTAAGTAAGTAAGTAAGTAAGTAAGTAAGTAAGTAAGAAACTTTATTTATAGAGGGTAGCATTAAATAGCTAAAAGCTAATAAACTTGTGGTCCTCATTATTGCATGTAATCTACTACACATCCATACACACACACATAAACTTTATTTGAATTCAAATTGTAGATTAGCTTTACACATTCGAATGGGAAAGAAAAATAATTTATAAATTTACTGAAATTGCTGTTTTTGAAAATAAGAACCTGTTTAGATTTTAGACTAGAGTGGTTCTTATGTGAACAGTGCTAAATTTGGAAATTTTAGCATAACAGGTTCTTAAATGGTCGGTTCTTATACCCGGTATTTTACTGTACAACACTGGCAGTGCTAGTAAGAGCGCTAGCTTGCGTCAGCTATGCAATTCACGTAAATGTTAAAAGCTCAGAGTAAACACGTCAAAATGAAATGCCAATACAAACATCTAGCTGGTGGTCTAACGAAATCCTCTTGAAACCTACTTGGAAAGCAGAGCAAAAATGCAAACAGCAATGTTTCAGCTACGTGCAAGGCATAGTAAATAACTATGTCAAAAACTAGCTGCATCGGTGTTTGATATAAACGATAGGTAATAGAATGAAATTTGTAACTGACTGTTTAAAATATAAATGGAAACTAGGCGCGAGTAAATTAGTATAGACTGCGTCGGTGTTTGATATAAACGATAGGTAATAGAATGAAATTTATAACTGACTGTTTGAAATATATATGAATAGAAACTAGCGAGTAAACTAGTATAGGTTGCGTCGGTGTTTGATAAAAACGATAGGTAATAGAATGAAATGTGTAACTGACTGTTTAAAATATAAATGGAAACTAGCGAGTAAACTAGTATAGACTGCGTCGGTGTTTGATATAAAAGATAGGTTATAGAATGAAATTTGTAACTGACTGTTTAAAATATAAATGGAAACTAGCGAGTAAACTAGTATAGGCTGCATCGGTGTTTGATATAAACGATAGGTAATAGAATGAAATTTTTAACTGACTGTTTAAAATATAAATGGAAACTAGCGAGTAAACTAGTATAGACTGCGTTGGTGTTTGATATAAACGATAGGTAATAGAATGAAATTTGTAACTGACTGTTTAAAATATAAATGGAAACTAGCGAGTAAACTAGTATAGGCTGCATCGGTGTTTGATATAAACGATAGGTAATAGAATGAAATTTTTAACTGACTGTTTAAAATATAAATGGAAACTAGGGAGTAAACTAGTATAGACTGCGTTGGTGTTTGATATAAACGATAGGTAATAGAATGAAATTTGTAACTGACTGTTTAAAATATAAATGGAAACTAGCGAGTAAACTAGTATAGGCTGCATCGGTGTTTGATATAAACGATAGGTAATAGAATGAAATTTGTAACTGACTGTTTAAAATATAAATGGAAACTAGCGAGTAAACAAGTATAGGCTGCGTCGGTGTTTGATATAAACGATAGGTTAGATGTCAACTTAACTTGAATAACGTTTCGAGCTTTAGAACTTCGTCGGAGAAAAAAGGCGAGAAAAAGATCTTTGGACTAGGCGTATAGCTATATTCATAACCTCCTATGCAGCCGCTCCTTCGTGTCGTCACGCAATACCAGTCTCACATAAAGGAGCGGCTGCATAGGCGGCAAATACTGAATGAATCTATAGAATTCAAGTTTTCGCAAGTGTTCATAACGCAAAAAGTTATTATTTATTATTAGTATAAATACAAAGGTGATTATACAAAATCGCGCGCTCTGATTGGTTTGCTATTTCGGATTATCAGCCGATAATCACCTTTTCGGACAAAATGGCTGACAGTAGATGTTTTGTCACTGTTAGCAAAGATGAAATTGAAAACTTTAAAGAAAATGCTGTCCCAAAATCGACAAAAGAAGCTACTAAGTTTGGTGTCAAGCTATTTAAAGGTATCATAGTAAATTTTCACGCTTTTTTTTGTCATTATATGCGAGACAAAGTTTACAATTTTTACGCGTAACGTTCGCACTTTTAAAAAATAAAGTATTTTCACTTTCAATGCTGTTTCCTTCTTTCTTTTTTGAAATAATCACCTTTGTATTTATAATAAAACGATTATTCACCTCTGGCGAAGTGATTATCGGTGAATATTTACCGTGCGGTGAGTCTTAATAAATATTCACCGATAATCACTTCGCCTTCGGCGAATAATTGTTAAATATTTTCCTTTTCTTGAGCGAGACATAATAATTGAGGAAAAAAATTCATTTTCCTGGCAGAATGAATGATGAGTAAGGAAAGATGTATTAATTTACCAGGAAGAATAACATACCAAGATCAAATGACGGCAAAAACATTGAAGTAGATCACTGTATAGAGTGCCAATAATATACATATATATAATATACCCGTGAAACAACTAGTACTAATTAGAATTAAATAAAGCTAATTAAACAATAGAAAACAAAATAGAATAAACTATCACAAATCAGTACTATTTATGTTTCACGCTTTCAATATTTGTACACTATCTGCAGCTAAAGTTGAATACAACGTTTTTGTTCCAGCTCAAAGTACCAGCATTGTACAAGATGAGAGTACACTCAACTATACTATAGACTACAGTCGTACTCAAGTAATTACAACATCACCGTCTATAGAAGTATCACCATCTGTAGACTACAGCAGTACTCCGGTAACGACGACATCACCGTCCATAGAAGTATCACCATCTGTAGATTACAGCACTACTCCAGTAATGACAACTTCACCGTCTATAGAACTACCACCGTCTGTAGACTACAGTAGTACACCATCACTATCCATAGAAGTATCACCATCTGTAGGCTACAGTAGTACTCCAGCAATGACGACATCACCGTCCAAAGAAGTATCACCATCTGTAGACTACAGCAGTACTCCAGTAATGACGACATCAGCGTCTATAGAAGTATCATCATCTGTAGACTACAGTAGTACTTCAGTAATGACGACATCACTGTCTTTAGAAGTATCACCATCTGTAGACTACAGTAATACTCCAGTAATGACGACATCAGCGTCTATAGAAGTATCATCATCTGTAGACTACAGTAGTACTTCAGTAATGTCGACATCACAGTCTATAGAAGTATCACCATCTGTGGACTACAGCAGTACTCCCGTAATGACGACATCACTGTCTATAGAAGTATCATCATATGTAGAAAACAGCAGTACTCCGGTAATGACGACATCATCGTCAATAGAAGTATCATCATCTGTATACTACAGTAGTACTCCAGTAATGACAACTTCACCGTCTATAGAAGTACCACCATCTATAGGCTACAGTAGTACTCCAGCAATGACGACATCACCGTCCAAAGAAGTATCACCATCTGTAGACTACAGCAGTACTCCAGTAATGACGACATCAGCGTCTATAGAAGTATCATCATCTGTAGACTACAGTAGTACTTCAGTAATGTCGACATCACCGTCTATAGAAGTATCACCATCTGTGGACTACAGCAGTACTCCCGTAATGACGACATCACTGTCTATAGAAGTATCATCATATGTAGACAATAGCAGTACTCCGGTAATGACGACATCAGCGTCAATAGAAGTATCATCATCTGTATACTACAGTAGTACTCCAGTAATGACAACTTCACCGTCTATAGAAGTACCACCGTCTGTAGACTACAGTAGTACACCAGTTATGACGACATCACTGTCCATAGAAGTATCACCATCTGTAGACTACAGTAGTACTCCAACAATGACGACATCACCGTCCCTAGAAGTATCACCATCTGTAGACTTCAGCATTACTCCAGTAATGACGACATCACCGTCCATAGAAGTATCACCATCTGTAGACTACAGCAGTACACCAGTTATGACGACATCACAGTCTATAGAAGTACCACCGTCTGTAGACTACAGCAGTACACCAATTATGACGACATCACTGTCCATAGAAGTATCACGATCTGTAGACTACAGTAGTACTCCAGCAATGACGACATCACCGTCCAAAGAAGTATCACCATCTGTAGACTACAGCAGTACTCCAGTAATGACGACATCACCGTCAATAGAAGTATCACCATCTGTAGACTACAGCAGTAAACCAGTTATGACTACTTCACCGTCTATAGAAGTATCATCATATGTAGACAACAGCAGGACTCCGGTAATGACGACATCACAGTCAATAGAAGTATCAGCATCTGTAGACTACAGCATTACTCCAGTAATGACGACATCACCTTCTATAAAAGTATCATCATATGTAGACAACAGCAGTACTTCAGTAATGTCGACATCACCGTCTATAGAAGTATCACCATCGGTAGACTACAGCAGTACACCAGTTATGACTACATCACCGTCTATAGAAGTATCACCATCTGTAGACAACAGTAGTACACCAGTTATGACGACATCACTGTTCATAGAAGTATCATCATCTATAGACTACAGTAGTACTCCAGCAATGACGACATCACCGTCCATAGAAGTATCACCATCTGTAGACAACAGCAGTACTCCGGTAATGGCGACATCAGCGTCTATAGAAGTATCATCATCTGTAGACAAGAGCAGTACTCCGGTAATGACGACTTCACCTTCTATAGAAGTATCATCATATGAAGACAATAGCAGTACTTCAGTAATGTCGACATCACCGTCTATAGAAGTATCAACATCTGTAGACTACAGTAGTACTCCCGTTATGACGACATCAATGTCTATAGAAGTATCATCATATGTAGACAACAGCAGTACTCCGGTAATGACGACATCAGCGTCTATAGAAGTATCATCATCTGTAGACTACAGTAGTACTTCAGTAATGACGACATCACTGTCTAAAGAAGTATCATCATCTGTAGACTACAGTAGTACTCCAGTAATGACAACTTCACCGTCTATAGCAGTACCACCGTCTGCAGACTACAGCAGTACTCCAGTAATGACGACATCACCGTCCATAGAAGTATCACCATCTGTAGACTACAGCAGTACACCAGTTATGACTACATCACCGTCTATAGAAGTATCATCATCTGTAGACTACAGTAGTACTCCAGCAATGACGACATCACCGTCCATAGAAGTATCATCATCTATAGACTACAGTAGTACTCCAGCAATGACGACATCACCGTCCATAGAAGTATCACCATCTGTAGACAACAGCAGTACTCCGGTAATGGCGACATCAGCGTCTATAGAAGTATCATCATCTGTAGACAAGAGCAGTACTCCGGTAATGACGACATCACCTTCTATAGAAGTATCATCATATGAAGACAATAGCAGTACTTCAGTAATGTCGACATCACCGTCTATAGAAGTATCAACATCTGTAGACTACAGTAGTACTCCCGTTATGACGACATCAATGTCTATAGAAGTATCATCATATGTAGACAACAGCAGTACTCCGGTAATGACGACATCAGCGTCTATAGAAGTATCATCATCTGTAGACTACAGTAGTACTTCAGTAATGACGACATCACTGTCTAAAGAAGTATCATCATCTGTAGACTACAGTAGTACTCCAGTAATGACAACTTCACCGTCTATAGCAGTACCACCGTCTGCAGACTACAGCAGTACTCCAGTAATGACGACATCACCGTCCATAGAAGTATCACCATCTGTAGACTACAGCAGTACACCAGTTATGACTACATCAGCGTCTATAGAAGTATCATCATCTGTAGACTACAGTAGTACTCCAGCAATGACGACATCACCGTCCATAGAAGTATCACCATCTGTAGACTACAGCAGTACTCCAGTAATGACGACATCACCGTCCATAGAAGTATCACCATCTGTAGACTACAGCAGTACACCAATTATGACTACATCATCGTCTATAGAAGTATCATCATCTGTAGACTACAGTAGTACTCCAGTAATGACAACTTCACCGTCTATAGAAGTACCACCGTCTGTAGACTACAGCAGTACACCAGTAATGACGACATCACCTTCTATAGAAGTATCATCATCTGTAGACTACAGTAGCACTTCAGTAATGACGACATCACCGTCTTTAGAAGTATCAGCATCTGTAGACTACAGCATTACTCCAGTAATGACGACATCACCTTCTATAGAAGTATCATCATATGTAGACAACAGCAGTACTCCGGTAATGACGACATCACAGTCTATAGAAGTATCACCATCTGTAGACTACAGCAGTACTCCCGTTATGAGTACATCACTGTCTATAGAAGTATCATCATATGTAGACAACAGCAGTACTCCGGTAATGACGACATCAGCGTCTATAGAAGTATCATCATCTGTAGACTACAGTAGTACTTCAGTAATGTCGACATCACCGTCTATAGAAGTATCACCATCTGTGGAATACAGCAGTATTCTCGTAATGACGACATCACTGTCTATAGAAGTATCATCATCTGTAGACTACAGTAGTACTCCAGTAATGACAACTTCACCGTCTATAGAAGTACCACCGTCTGCAGACTACAGCAGTACTCCAGTAATGACGACATCACCGTCCATAGAAGTATCACCATCTGTAGACTACAGTAGTACTCCAGCTATGACGACATCACCGTCTATAGAAGTATCATCATCTGTAGACTACAGCAGTACTCCTGTAATGTCGACTTCACCGTCCATAGAAGTATCACCATCTGTAGACTACAGCAGTACACCAGTTATGACTACTTCACCGTCTATAGAAGTATCATCATCTGTAGACTACAGTAGTACTCCAGCAATGACGACATCACCGTCCATAGAAGTATCACCATCTGTAGACTACAGCAGTACTCCAGTAATGACGACATCACCGTCCATAGAAGTATCACCATCTGTAGACTACAGCAGTACACCAGTTATAACGACATCACTGTCCATAGAAGTATCACCATCTGTAGACTACAGTAGTACTCCAGCAATGACGACATCACCGTCCATAGAAGTATCACCATCTGTAGACTACAGTAGTACTCCAGCTATGACGACATCACCGTCTATAGAAGTATCATCATCTGTAGACTACAGTAGTACTCCTGCAATGACGACATCACCGTCCATAGAAGTACCACCATCTGTAGACTACAGCAATACTCCAGTAATGACGACATCACCGTCCATAGAAGTATCACCATCTGTAGACTACAGCAGTACACCAGTTATAACGACATCACTGTCCATAGAAGTATCACCATCTGTAGACTACAGTAGTACTCCAGCAATGACGACATCACCGTCCATAGAAGTATCACCATCTGTAGACTACAGCAGTACTCCAGTAATGACGACATCACCGTCCATAGAAGTATCACCATCTGTAGACTACAGCAGTACACCAATTATGACTACATCACCGTCTATAGAAGTATCACCATCTGTGGACCACAGGAGTACTCCCGTAATGACGACATCACTGTCTATAGAAGTATCATCATATATAGACAACAGCAGTACTTCGGTAATGACGACATCAGCGTCTATAGAAGTATCATCATCTGTAGACTACAGTAGTACTCCAGTAATGACAACTTCACCGTCTATAGAAGTACCACCAACTGTAGACTACAGCAGTACTCCAGTAATGACGACATCACCGTCCATAGAAGTATCACCATCTGTAGACTACAGTAGAACTCCAGTAATGACGACATCACCGTCCATAGATGTATCACCATCTGTAGACTACAGCAGTACACCAATTATGACTACATCACCGTCTATAGAAGTATCATCATCTGTAGACTACAGTAGTACTCCAGTAATGACTACATCACCGTCTATAGAAGTATCACCATCTGTAGACTATAGCAGTACTCCCGTAATGACGACATCACTGTCTATAGAAGTATCACCATCTGTAGACAACAGCAGTCCTCCGGTAATGACGACATCACCGTCCATAGAAGTATCACCATCTGTAGACTACAGTAGTACTCCAGTAATGACAACTTCACCGTCTATAGAAGTACCACCGTCTGTAGACTACAGCAGTACTTCAGTAATGACGACATCACCGTCTTTAGAAGTATCAGCATCTGTAGACTACAGCATTACTCCAGTAATGACGACATCACCTTCTATAGAAGTATCACCATCTGTAGACTACAGCAGTACTCCCGTTATGACGACATCACTGTCTATAGAAGTATCATCATATGTAGACAAGAGCAGTACTCCGGTAATGACGACATCAGCGTCTATAGAAGTATCATCATCTGTAGACTACAGTAGTACTTCAGTAATGTCGACATCACCGTCTATAGAAGTATCACCATCTGTGGACTACAGCAGTACTCTCGTAATGACGACATCACTGTCTATAGAAGTATCATCATCTGTAGACTACAGTAGTACTCCAGTAATGACAACTTCACCGTCTATAGAAGTACCACCGTCTGCAGACTACAGCAGTACTCCAGTAATGAGGACATCACCGTCCATAGAAGTATCACCATCTGTAGACTACAGCAGTACACCAGTTATGACTACTTCACCGTCTATAGAAGTTTCATCATCTGTAGACTACAGTAGTACTCCAGCAATGACGACATCACCGTCCATAGAAGTATCACCATCTGTAGACTACAGCAGTACTCCAGTAATGACGACATCACCGTCTATAGAAGTATCACCATCTGTGGACCACAGCAGTACTCCCGTAATGACGACATCACTGTCTATAGAAGTATCATCATATATAGACAACAGCAGTACTCTGGTAATGACGACATCAGCGTCTATAGAAGTATCACCATCTGTAGACTACAGCAGTACTCCAGTAATGACGACATCACCGTCCAAAGAAGTATCACCATCTGTAGACTACAGCAGTACACCAATTATAAGTACATCACCGTCTATAGAAGTATCATCATCTGTAGACTACAGTAGTACTCCAGTAATGACTACATCACCGTCTATAGAAGTATCACCATCTGTAGACTATAGCAGTACTCCCGTAATGACGACATCACTGTCTATAGAAGTATCACCATCTGTAGACAACAGCAGTACTCCGGTAATGACGACATCAGCGTCTATAGAAGTATCATCATCTGTAGACTACAGTAGTACTCCAGTAATGACAACTTCACCGTCTATAGAAGTACCACCATCTGTAGACTACAGCAGTACACCAGTTATAACGACATCACTGTCCATAGAAGTATCACCATCTGTAGACTACAGCAGTACACCAATTATGACTACATCACTGTCTATAGAAGAATCATCATATATAGACAACAGCAGTACTCCGGTAATGACGACATCAGCGTCTATAGAAGTATCACCATCTGTAGACTACAGCAGTACTCCAGTAATGACGACATCACCGTCCAAAGAAGTATCACCATCTGTAGACTACAGCAGTACACCAATTATAAGTACATCACCGTCTATAGAAGTATCATCATCTGTAGACTACAGTAGTACTCCAGTAATGACTACATCACCGTCTATAGAAGTATCACCATCTGTAGACTATAGCAGTACTCCCGTAATGACGACATCAGCGTCTATAGAAGTATCACCATCTGTAGACTACAGCAGTACTCCAGTAATGACGACATCAGCGTCTATAGAAGTATCATCATCTGTAGACTACAGTAGTACTCCAGTAATGACAACTTCACCGTCTATAGAAGTACCACCATCTGTAGACTACAGCAGTACACCAGTTATAACGACATCACTGTCCATAGAAGTATCATCATCTGTAGACTACAGTAGTACTCCAGCAATGACGACATCACCGTCCATAGAAGTATCACCAACTGTAGACTACAGCAGTACTCCAGTAATGACAACATCACCGTCCATAGAAGTATCACCATCTGTAGACTACAGCAGTACACCAATTATGACTACATCACTGTCTATAGAAGAATCATCATATATAGACAACAGCAGTACTCCGGTAATGACGACATCAGCGTCTATAGAAGTATCACCATCTGTAGACTACAGCAGTACTCCAGTAATGACGACATCACCGTCTATAGAAGTACCACCGTCTGTAGACTACAGCAGTACTTCAGTAATGACGACATCACCGTCTTTAGAAGTATCAGCATCTGTAGACTACAGCATTACTCCAGTAATGACGACATCACCTTCTATAGAAGTATCACCATCTGTAGACTACAGCAGTACTCCCGTTATGACGACATCAGCGTCTATAGAAGTATCACCATCTGTAGACTACAGCAGTACTCCAGTAATGACGACATCACCGTCCAAAGAAGTATCACCATCTGTAGACTACAGCAGTACACCAATTATAAGTACATCACCGTCTATAGAAGTATCATCATCTGTAGACTACAGTAGTACTCCAGTAATGACTACATCACCGTCTATAGAAGTATCACCATCTGTAGACTATAGCAGTACTCCCGTAATGACGACATCACTGTCTATAGAAGTATCACCATCTGTAGACAACAGCAGTACTCCGGTAATGACGACATCAGCGTCTATAGAAGTATCATCATCTGTAGACTACAGTAGTACTCCAGTAATGACAACTTCACCGTCTATAGAAGTACCACCATCTGTAGACTACAGCAGTACACCAGTTATAACGACATCACTGTCCATAGAAGTATCACCAACTGTAGACTACAGCAGTACTCCAGTAATGACAACATCACCGTCCATAGAAGTATCACCATCTGTAGACTACAGCAGTACACCAATTATGACTACATCACTGTCTATAGAAGAATCATCATATATAGACAACAGCAGTACTCCGGTAATGACGACATCAGCGTCTATAGAAGTATCACCATCTGTAGACTACAGCAGTACTCCAGTAATGACGACATCACCGTCCAAAGAAGTATCACCATCTGTAGACAACAGCAGTACTCCGGTAATGGCGACATCAGCGTCTATAGAAGTATCATCATCTGTAGACTACAGTAGTACTCCAGTAATGACAACTTCACCGTCTATAGAAGTACCACCGTCTGTAGACTACAGCAGTACTTCAGTAATGACGACATCACCGTCTTTAGAAGTATCACCATCTGTAGACTACAGCAGTACTCCCGTTATGACGACATCACTGTCTATAGATGTATCATCATATGTAGACAAGAGCAGTACTCCGGTAATGACGACATCAGCGTCTATAGAAGTATCATCATCTGTAGACTACAGTAGTACTTCAGTAATGTCGACATCACCGTCTATAGAAGTATCACCATCTGTGGACTACAGCAGTACTCTCGTAATGACGACATCACTGTCTATAGAAGTATCATCATCTGTAGACTACAGTAGTACTCCAGTAATGACAACTTCACCGTCTATAGAAGTACCACCGTCTGCAGACTACAGCAGTACTCCAGTAATGAGGACATCACCGTCCATAGAAGTATCACCATCTGTAGACTACAGCAGTACACCAGTTATGACTACTTCACCGTCTATAGAAGTTTCATCATCTGTAGACTACAGTAGTACTCCAGCAATGACGACATCACCGTCCATAGAAGTATCACCATCTGTAGACTACAGCAGTACTCCAGTAATGACGACATCACCGTCCATAGAAGTATCACCATCTGTAGACTACAGCAGTACACCAATTATGACTACATCACCGTCTATAGAAGTATCACCATCTGTGGACCACAGCAGTACTCCCGTAATGACGACATCACTGTCTATAGAAGTATCATCATATATAGACAACAGCAGTACTCTGGTAATGACGACATCAGCGTCTATAGAAGTATCACCATCTGTAGACTACAGCAGTACTCCAGTAATGACGACATCACCGTCCATAGAAGTATCACCATCTGTAGACTACAGCAGTACACCAATTATGACTACATCACCGTCTATAGAAGTATCACCATCTGTGGACCACAGCAGTACTCCCGTAATGACGACATCACTGTCTATAGAAGTATCATCATATATAGACAACAGCAGTACTCTGGTAATGACGACATCAGCGTCTATAGAAGTATCACCATCTGTAGACTACAGCAGTACTCCGGTAATGACGACATCAGCGTCTATAGAAGTATCATCATCTGTAGACTACAGTAGTACTCCAGTAATGACAACTTCACCGTCTATAGAAGTACCACCATCTGTAGACTACAGCAGTACACCAGTTATAACGACATCACTGTCCATAGAAGTATCATCATCTGTAGACTACAGTAGTACTCCAGCAATGACGAAATCACCGTCCATAGAAGTATCACCAACTGTAGACTACAGCAGTACTCCAGTAATGACAACATCACCGTCCATAGAAGTATCACCATCTGTAGACTACAGCAGTACACCAACTATGACTACATCACTGTCTATAGAAGTATCATCATATATAGACAACAGCAGTACTCCGGTAATGACGACATCAGCGTCCATAGAAGTATCACCATCTGTAGACTACAGCAGTACACCAATTATGACTACATCACCGTCTATAGAAGTATCACCATCTGTGGACCACAGCAGTACTCCCGTAATGACGACATCACTGTCTATAGAAGTATCATCATATATAGACAACAGCAGTACTCTGGTAATGACGACATCAGCGTCTATAGAAGTATCACCATCTGTAGACTACAGCAGTACTCCAGTAATGACGACATCACCGTCCATAGAAGTATCACCATCTGTAGACTACAGCAGTACACCAATTATGACTACATCACCGTCTATAGAAGTATCACCATCTGTGGACCACAGCAGTACTCCCGTAATGACGACATCACTGTCTATAGAAGTATCATCATATATAGACAACAGCAGTACTCTGGTAATGACGACATCAGCGTCTATAGAAGTATCACCATCTGTAGACTACAGCAGTACTCCGGTAATGACGACATCAGCGTCTATAGAAGTATCATCATCTGTAGACTACAGTAGTACTCCAGTAATGACAACTTCACCGTCTATAGAAGTACCACCATCTGTAGACTACAGCAGTACACCAGTTATAACGACATCACTGTCCATAGAAGTATCATCATCTGTAGACTACAGTAGTACTCCAGCAATGACGACATCACCGTCCATAGAAGTATCACCAACTGTAGACTACAGCAGTACTCCAGTAATGACAACATCACCGTCCATAGAAGTATCACCATCTGTAGACTACAGCAGTACACCAATTATGACTACATCACTGTCTATAGAAGTATCATCATATATAGACAACAGCAGTACTCCGGTAATGACGACATCAGCGTCTATAGAAGTATCACCATCTGTAGACTACAGCAGTACTACAGTAATGACGACATCACCGTTCAAAGAAGTATCACCATCTGTAGACTACAGCAGTACACCAATTATAACTACATCACCGTCTATAGAAGTATCATCATCTGTAGACTACAGTAGTACTCCAGTAATGACTACATCACCGTCTATAGAAGTATCACCATCTGTAGACTATAGCAGTACTCCCGTAATGACGACATCACTGTCTATAGAAGTATCACCATCTGTAGACAACAGCAGTACTCCGGTAATGGCGACATCAGCGTCTATAGAAGTATCATCATCTGTAGACTACAGTAGTACTCCAGTAATGACAACTTCACCGTCTATAGAAGTACCACCGTCTGTAGACTACAGCAGTACTTCAGTAATGACGACATCACCGTCTTTAGAAGTATCAGCATCTGTAGACTACAGCATTACTCCAGTAATGACGACATCACCTTCTATAGAAGTATCATCATATGTAGACAACAGCAGTACTCCGGTAATGACGACATCACAGTCTATCGAAGTATCACCATCTGTAGACTACAGCAGTACTCCCGTTATGACTACATCACTGTCTATAGAAGTATCATCATATGTAGACAAGAGCAGTACTCCGGTAATGACGACATCAGCGTCTATAGAAGTATCATCATCTGTAGACTACAGTAGTACTTCAGTAATGTCGACATCACCGTCTATAGAAGTATCACCATCTGTGGACTACAGGAGTACTCTCGTAATGACGACATCACTGTCTATAGAAGTATCATCATCTGTAGACTACAGTAGTACTCCAGTAATGACAACTTCGCCGTCTATAGAAGTACCACCGTCTGCAGACTACAGCAGTACTCCAGTAATGAGGACATCACCGTCCATAGAAGTATCACCATCTGTAGACTACAGCAGTACACCAGTTATGAGTACTTCACCGTCTATAGAAGTTTCATCATCTGTAGACTACAGTAGTACTCCAGCAATGACGACATCACCGTCCATAGAAGTATCACCATCTGTAGACTACAGCAGTACTCCAGTAATGACGACATCACCGTCCATAGAAGTATCACCATCTGTAGACTACAGCAGTACACCAATTATGACTACATCACCGTCTATAGAAGTATCACCATCTGTGGACCACAGCAGTACTCCCGTAATGACGACATCACTGTCTATAGAAGTATCATCATATATAGACAACAGTAGTACTCCGGTAATGACGACATCAGCGTCTATAGAAGTATCATCATCTGTAGACTACAGTAGTACTCCAGTAATGACAACTTCACCGTCTATAGAAGTACCACCATCTGTAGACTACAGCAGTACACCAGTTATAACGACATCACTGTCCATAGAAGTATCATCATCTGTAGACTACAGTAGTACTCCAGCAATGACGACATCACCGTCCATAGAAGTATCACCAACTGTAGACTACAGCAGTACTCCAGTAATGACAACATCACCGTCCATAGAAGTATCACCATCTGTAGACTACAGCAGTACACCAATTATGACTACATCACTGTCTATAGAAGTATCATCATATATAGACAACAGCAGTACTCCGTTAATGACGACATCAGCGTCTATAGAAGTATCATCATCTGTAGACTACAGTAGTACTCCAGTAATGACAACTTCACCGTCTATAGAAGTATCACCATCTGTAGACTACAGCAGTACACCAGTTATGAGTACTTCACCGTCTATAGAAGTTTCATCATCTGTAGACTACAGTAGTACTCCAGCAATGACGACATCACCGTCCATAGAAGTATCACCATCTGTAGACTACAGCAGTACTCCAGTAATGACGACATCACCGTCCATAGAAGTATCACCATCTGTAGACTACAGCAGTACACCAATTATGACTACATCACCGTCTATAGAAGTATCACCATCTGTGGACCACAGCAGTACTCCCGTAATGACGACATCACTGTCTATAGAAGTATCATCATATATAGACAACAGTAGTACTCCGGTAATGACGACATCAGCGTCTATAGAAGTATCATCATCTGTAGACTACAGTAGTACTCCAGTAATGACAACTTCACCGTCTATAGAAGTACCACCATCTGTAGACTACAGCAGTACACCAGTTATAACGACATCACTGTCCATAGAAGTATCATCATCTGTAGACTACAGTAGTACTCCAGCAATGACGACATCACCGTCCATAGAAGTATCACCAACTGTAGACTACAGCAGTACTCCAGTAATGACAACATCACCGTCCATAGAAGTATCACCATCTGTAGACTACAGCAGTACACCAATTATGACTACATCACTGTCTATAGAAGTATCATCATATATAGACAACAGCAGTACTCCGTTAATGACGACATCAGCGTCTATAGAAGTATCACCATCTGTAGACTACAGCAGTACTCCAGTAATGACGACATCACCGTCCAAAGAAGTATCACCATCTGTAGACTACAGCAGTACACCAATTATAACTACATCACCGTCTTTAGAAGTATCATCATCTGTAGACTACAGTAGTACTCCAGTAATGACTACATCACCGTCTATAGAAGTATCACCATCTGTAGACTATAGCAGTACTCCCGTAATGACGACATCACTGTCTATAGAAGTATCACCATCTGTAGACAACAGCAGTACTCCGGTAATGGCGACATCAGCGTCTATAGAAGTATCATCATCTGTAGACTACAGTAGTACTCCAGTAATGACAACTTCACCGTCTATAGAAGTACCACCGTCTGCAGACTACAGCAGTACTCCAGTAATGAGGACATCACCGTCCATAGAAGTATCACCATCTGTAGACTACAGCAGTACACCAGTTATGACTACTTCACCGTCTATAGAAGTTTCATCATCTGTAGACTACAGTAGTACTCCAGCAATGACGACATCACCGTCCATAGAAGTATCACCATCTGTAGACTACAGCAGTACTCCAGTAATGACGACATCACCGTCCATAGAAGTATCACCATCTGTAGACTACAGCAGTACACCAATTATGACTACATCACCGTCTATAGAAGTATCACCATCTGTGGACCACAGCAGTACTCCCGTAATGACGACATCACTGTCTATAGAAGTATCATCATATATAGACAACAGTAGTACTCCGGTAATGACGACATCAGCGTCTATAGAAGTATCATCATCTGTAGACTACAGTAGTACTTCAGTAATGACAACTTCACCGTCTATAGAAGTACCACCGTCTTTAGACTACAGTAGTACACCAGTTATAACGACATCACTGTCCATAGAAGTATCATCATCTGTAGACTACAGTAGTACTCCAGCAATGACGACATCACCGTCCATAGAAGTATCACCATCTGTAGACTACAGCAGTACTCCAGTAATGACGACATCACCGTCCATAGAAGTATCACCATCTGTAGACTACAGCAGTACACCAATTATGACTACATCACCGTCTATAGAAGTATCACCATCTGTGGACCACAGGAGTACTCCCGTAATGACGACATCACTGTCTATAGAAGTATCATCATATATAGACAACAGCAGTACTTCGGTAATGACGACATCAGCGTCTATAGAAGTATCATCATCTGTAGACTACAGTAGTACTCCAGTAATGACAACTTCACCGTCTATAGAAGTACCACCAACTGTAGACTACAGCAGTACTCCAGTAATGACGACATCACCGTCCATAGAAGTATCACCATCTGTAGACTACAGTAGAACTCCAGTAATGACGACATCACCGTCCATAGATGTATCACCATCTGTAGACTACAGCAGTACACCAATTATGACTACATCACCGTCTATAGAAGTATCATCATCTGTAGACTACAGTAGTACTCCAGTAATGACTACATCACCGTCTATAGAAGTATCACCATCTGTAGACTATAGCAGTACTCCCGTAATGACGACATCACTGTCTATAGAAGTATCACCATCTGTAGACAACAGCAGTACTCCGGTAATGACGACATCACCGTCCATAGAAGTATCACCATCTGTAGACTACAGTAGTACTCCAGTAATGACAACTTCACCGTCTATAGAAGTACCACCGTCTGTAGACTACAGCAGTACTTCAGTAATGACGACATCACCGTCTTTAGAAGTATCAGCATCTGTAGACTACAGCATTACTCCAGTAATGACGACATCACCTTCTATAGAAGTATCACCATCTGTAGACTACAGCAGTACTCCCGTTATGACGACATCACTGTCTATAGAAGTATCACCATCTGTAGACAACAGCAGTACTCCGGTAATGACGACATCAGCGTCTATAGAAGTATCATCATCTGTAGACTACAGTAGTACTCCAGTAATGACAACTTCACCGTCTATAGAAGTACCACCATCTGTAGACTACAGCAGTACACCAGTTATAACGACATCACTGTCCATAGAAGTATCACCATCTGTAGACTACAGCAGTACACCAATTATGACTACATCACTGTCTATAGAAGAATCATCATATATAGACAACAGCAGTACTCCGGTAATGACGACATCAGCGTCTATAGAAGTATCACCATCTGTAGACTACAGCAGTACTCCAGTAATGACGACATCACCGTCCAAAGAAGTATCACCATCTGTAGACTACAGCAGTACACCAATTATAAGTACATCACCGTCTATAGAAGTATCATCATCTGTAGACTACAGTAGTACTCCAGTAATGACTACATCACCGTCTATAGAAGTATCACCATCTGTAGACTATAGCAGTACTCCCGTAATGACGACATCAGCGTCTATAGAAGTATCACCATCTGTAGACTACAGCAGTACTCCAGTAATGACGACATCAGCGTCTATAGAAGTATCATCATCTGTAGACTACAGTAGTACTCCAGTAATGACAACTTCACCGTCTATAGAAGTACCACCATCTGTAGACTACAGCAGTACACCAGTTATAACGACATCACTGTCCATAGAAGTATCATCATCTGTAGACTACAGTAGTACTCCAGCAATGACGACATCACCGTCCATAGAAGTATCACCAACTGTAGACTACAGCAGTACTCCAGTAATGACAACATCACCGTCCATAGAAGTATCACCATCTGTAGACTACAGCAGTACACCAATTATGACTACATCACTGTCTATAGAAGAATCATCATATATAGACAACAGCAGTACTCCGGTAATGACGACATCAGCGTCTATAGAAGTATCACCATCTGTAGACTACAGCAGTACTCCAGTAATGACGACATCACCGTCTATAGAAGTACCACCGTCTGTAGACTACAGCAGTACTTCAGTAATGACGACATCACCGTCTTTAGAAGTATCAGCATCTGTAGACTACAGCATTACTCCAGTAATGACGACATCACCTTCTATAGAAGTATCACCATCTGTAGACTACAGCAGTACTCCCGTTATGACGACATCAGCGTCTATAGAAGTATCACCATCTGTAGACTACAGCAGTACTCCAGTAATGACGACATCACCGTCCAAAGAAGTATCACCATCTGTAGACTACAGCAGTACACCAATTATAAGTACATCACCGTCTATAGAAGTATCATCATCTGTAGACTACAGTAGTACTCCAGTAATGACTACATCACCGTCTATAGAAGTATCACCATCTGTAGACTATAGCAGTACTCCCGTAATGACGACATCACTGTCTATAGAAGTATCACCATCTGTAGACAACAGCAGTACTCCGGTAATGACGACATCAGCGTCTATAGAAGTATCATCATCTGTAGACTACAGTAGTACTCCAGTAATGACAACTTCACCGTCTATAGAAGTACCACCATCTGTAGACTACAGCAGTACACCAGTTATAACGACATCACTGTCCATAGAAGTATCACCAACTGTAGACTACAGCAGTACTCCAGTAATGACAACATCACCGTCCATAGAAGTATCACCATCTGTAGACTACAGCAGTACACCAATTATGACTACATCACTGTCTATAGAAGAATCATCATATATAGACAACAGCAGTACTCCGGTAATGACGACATCAGCGTCTATAGAAGTATCACCATCTGTAGACTACAGCAGTACTCCAGTAATGACGACATCACCGTCCAAAGAAGTATCACCATCTGTAGACAACAGCAGTACTCCGGTAATGGCGACATCAGCGTCTATAGAAGTATCATCATCTGTAGACTACAGTAGTACTCCAGTAATGACAACTTCACCGTCTATAGAAGTACCACCGTCTGTAGACTACAGCAGTACTTCAGTAATGACGACATCACCGTCTTTAGAAGTATCACCATCTGTAGACTACAGCAGTACTCCCGTTATGACGACATCACTGTCTATAGATGTATCATCATATGTAGACAAGAGCAGTACTCCGGTAATGACGACATCAGCGTCTATAGAAGTATCATCATCTGTAGACTACAGTAGTACTTCAGTAATGTCGACATCACCGTCTATAGAAGTATCACCATCTGTGGACTACAGCAGTACTCTCGTAATGACGACATCACTGTCTATAGAAGTATCATCATCTGTAGACTACAGTAGTACTCCAGTAATGACAACTTCACCGTCTATAGAAGTACCACCGTCTGCAGACTACAGCAGTACTCCAGTAATGAGGACATCACCGTCCATAGAAGTATCACCATCTGTAGACTACAGCAGTACACCAGTTATGACTACTTCACCGTCTATAGAAGTTTCATCATCTGTAGACTACAGTAGTACTCCAGCAATGACGACATCACCGTCCATAGAAGTATCACCATCTGTAGACTACAGCAGTACTCCAGTAATGACGACATCACCGTCCATAGAAGTATCACCATCTGTAGACTACAGCAGTACACCAATTATGACTACATCACCGTCTATAGAAGTATCACCATCTGTGGACCACAGCAGTACTCCCGTAATGACGACATCACTGTCTATAGAAGTATCATCATATATAGACAACAGCAGTACTCTGGTAATGACGACATCAGCGTCTATAGAAGTATCACCATCTGTAGACTACAGCAGTACTCCAGTAATGACGACATCACCGTCCATAGAAGTATCACCATCTGTAGACTACAGCAGTACACCAATTATGACTACATCACCGTCTATAGAAGTATCACCATCTGTGGACCACAGCAGTACTCCCGTAATGACGACATCACTGTCTATAGAAGTATCATCATATATAGACAACAGCAGTACTCTGGTAATGACGACATCAGCGTCTATAGAAGTATCACCATCTGTAGACTACAGCAGTACTCCGGTAATGACGACATCAGCGTCTATAGAAGTATCATCATCTGTAGACTACAGTAGTACTCCAGTAATGACAACTTCACCGTCTATAGAAGTACCACCATCTGTAGACTACAGCAGTACACCAGTTATAACGACATCACTGTCCATAGAAGTATCATCATCTGTAGACTACAGTAGTACTCCAGCAATGACGAAATCACCGTCCATAGAAGTATCACCAACTGTAGACTACAGCAGTACTCCAGTAATGACAACATCACCGTCCATAGAAGTATCACCATCTGTAGACTACAGCAGTACACCAACTATGACTACATCACTGTCTATAGAAGTATCATCATATATAGACAACAGCAGTACTCCGGTAATGACGACATCAGCGTCCATAGAAGTATCACCATCTGTAGACTACAGCAGTACACCAATTATGACTACATCACCGTCTATAGAAGTATCACCATCTGTGGACCACAGCAGTACTCCCGTAATGACGACATCACTGTCTATAGAAGTATCATCATATATAGACAACAGCAGTACTCTGGTAATGACGACATCAGCGTCTATAGAAGTATCACCATCTGTAGACTACAGCAGTACTCCAGTAATGACGACATCACCGTCCATAGAAGTATCACCATCTGTAGACTACAGCAGTACACCAATTATGACTACATCACCGTCTATAGAAGTATCACCATCTGTGGACCACAGCAGTACTCCCGTAATGACGACATCTCTGTCTATAGAAGTATCATCATATATAGACAACAGCAGTACTCTGGTAATGACGACATCAGCGTCTATAGAAGTATCACCATCTGTAGACTACAGCAGTACTCCGGTAATGACGACATCAGCGTCTATAGAAGTATCATCATCTGTAGACTACAGTAGTACTCCAGTAATGACAACTTCACCGTCTATAGAAGTACCACCATCTGTAGACTACAGCAGTACACCAGTTATAACGACATCACTGTCCATAGAAGTATCATCATCTGTAGACTACAGTAGTACTCCAGCAATGACGACATCACCGTCCATAGAAGTATCACCAACTGTAGACTACAGCAGTACTCCAGTAATGACAACATCACCGTCCATAGAAGTATCACCATCTGTAGACTACAGCAGTACACCAATTATGACTACATCACTGTCTATAGAAGTATCATCATATATAGACAACAGCAGTACTCCGGTAATGACGACATCAGCGTCTATAGAAGTATCACCATCTGTAGACTACAGCAGTACTCCAGTAATGACGACATCACCGTTCAAAGAAGTATCACCATCTGTAGACTACAGCAGTACACCAATTATAACTACATCACCGTCTATAGAAGTATCATCATCTGTAGACTACAGTAGTACTCCAGTAATGACTACATCACCGTCTATAGAAGTATCACCATCTGTAGACTATAGCAGTACTCCCGTAATGACGACATCACTGTCTATAGAAGTATCACCATCTGTAGACAACAGCAGTACTCCGGTAATGGCGACATCAGCGTCTATAGAAGTATCATCATCTGTAGACTACAGTAGTACTCCAGTAATGACAACTTCACCGTCTATAGAAGTACCACCGTCTGTAGACTACAGCAGTACTTCAGTAATGACGACATCACCGTCTTTAGAAGTATCAGCATCTGTAGACTACAGCATTACTCCAGTAATGACGACATCACCTTCTATAGAAGTATCATCATATGTAGACAACAGCAGTACTCCGGTAATGACGACATCACAGTCTATCGAAGTATCACCATCTGTAGACTACAGCAGTACTCCCGTTATGACTACATCACTGTCTATAGAAGTATCATCATATGTAGACAAGAGCAGTACTCCGGTAATGACGACATCAGCGTCTATAGAAGTATCATCATCTGTAGACTACAGTAGTACTTCAGTAATGTCGACATCACCGTCTATAGAAGTATCACCATCTGTGGACTACAGGAGTACTCTCGTAATGACGACATCACTGTCTATAGAAGTATCATCATCTGTAGACTACAGTAGTACTCCAGTAATGACAACTTCGCCGTCTATAGAAGTACCACCGTCTGCAGACTACAGCAGTACTCCAGTAATGAGGACATCACCGTCCATAGAAGTATCACCATCTGTAGACTACAGCAGTACACCAGTTATGAGTACTTCACCGTCTATAGAAGTTTCATCATCTGTAGACTACAGTAGTACTCCAGCAATGACGACATCACCGTCCATAGAAGTATCACCATCTGTAGACTACAGCAGTACTCCAGTAATGACGACATCACCGTCCATAGAAGTATCACCATCTGTAGACTACAGCAGTACACCAATTATGACTACATCACCGTCTATAGAAGTATCACCATCTGTGGACCACAGCAGTACTCCCGTAATGACGACATCACTGTCTATAGAAGTATCATCATATATAGACAACAGTAGTACTCCGGTAATGACGACATCAGCGTCTATAGAAGTATCATCATCTGTAGACTACAGTAGTACTCCAGTAATGACAACTTCACCGTCTATAGAAGTACCACCATCTGTAGACTACAGCAGTACACCAGTTATAACGACATCACTGTCCATAGAAGTATCATCATCTGTAGACTACAGTAGTACTCCAGCAATGACGACATCACCGTCCATAGAAGTATCACCAACTGTAGACTACAGCAGTACTCCAGTAATGACAACATCACCGTCCATAGAAGTATCACCATCTGTAGACTACAGCAGTACACCAATTATGACTACATCACTGTCTATAGAAGTATCATCATATATAGACAACAGCAGTACTCCGTTAATGACGACATCAGCGTCTATAGAAGTATCATCATCTGTAGACTACAGTAGTACTCCAGTAATGACAACTTCACCGTCTATAGAAGTATCACCATCTGTAGAATACAGCAGTACACCAGTTATGAGTACTTCACCGTCTATAGAAGTTTCATCATCTGTAGACTACAGTAGTACTCCAGCAATGACGACATCACCGTCCATAGAAGTATCACCATCTGTAGACTACAGCAGTACTCCAGTAATGACGACATCACCGTCCATAGAAGTATCACCATCTGTAGACTACAGCAGTACACCAATTATGACTACATCACCGTCTATAGAAGTATCACCATCTGTGGACCACAGCAGTACTCCCGTAATGACGACATCACTGTCTATAGAAGTATCATCATATATAGACAACAGTAGTACTCCGGTAATGACGACATCAGCGTCTATAGAAGTATCATCATCTGTAGACTACAGTAGTACTCCAGTAATGACAACTTCACCGTCTATAGAAGTACCACCATCTGTAGACTACAGCAGTACACCAGTTATAACGACATCACTGTCCATAGAAGTATCATCATCTGTAGACTACAGTAGTACTCCAGCAATGACGACATCACCGTCCATAGAAGTATCACCAACTGTAGACTACAGCAGTACTCCAGTAATGACAACATCACCGTCCATAGAAGTATCACCATCTGTAGACTACAGCAGTACACCAATTATGACTACATCACTGTCTATAGAAGTATCATCATATATAGACAACAGCAGTACTCCGTTAATGACGACATCAGCGTCTATAGAAGTATCACCATCTGTAGACTACAGCAGTACTCCAGTAATGTCGACATCACCGTCCAAAGAAGTATCACCATCTGTAGACTACAGCAGTACACCAATTATAACTACATCACCGTCTATAGAAGTATCATCATCTGTAGACTACAGTAGTACTCCAGTAATGACTACATCACCGTCTATAGAAGTATCACCATCTGTAGACTATAGCAGTACTCCCGTAATGACGACATCACTGTCTATAGAAGTATCACCATCTGTAGACAACAGCAGTACTCCGGTAATGGCGACATCAGCGTCTATAGAAGTATCATCATCTGTAGACTACAGTAGTACTCCAGTAATGACAACTTCACCGTCTATAGAAGTACCACCGTCTGCAGACTACAGCAGTACTCCAGTAATGAGGACATCACCGTCCATAGAAGTATCACCATCTGTAGACTACAGCAGTACACCAGTTATGAGTACTTCACCGTCTATAGAAGTTTCATCATCTGTAGACTACAGTAGTACTCCAGCAATGACGACATCACCGTCCATAGAAGTATCACCATCTGTAGACTACAGCAGTACTCCAGTAATGACGACATCACCGTCCATAGAAGTATCACCATCTGTAGACTACAGCAGTACACCAATTATGACTACATCACCGTCTATAGAAGTATCACCATCTGTGGACCACAGCAGTACTCCCGTAATGACGACATCACTGTCTATAGAAGTATCATCATATATAGACAACAGTAGTACTCCGGTAATGACGACATCAGCGTCTATAGAAGTATCATCATCTGTAGACTACAGTAGTACTTCAGTAATGACAACTTCACCGTCTATAGAAGTACCACCGTCTTTAGACTACAGTAGTACACCAGTTATAACGACATCACTGTCCATAGAAGTATCATCATCTGTAGACTACAGTAGTACTCCAGCAATGACGACATCACCGTCCATAGAAGTATCACCATCTGTAGACTACAGCAGTACTCCAGTAATGACGACATCACCGTCCATAGAAGTATCACCATCTGTAGACTACAGCAGTACACCAATTATGACTACATCACCGTCTATAGAAGTATCATCATCTGTGGACTACAGCAGTACTCCCGTAATGACGACATCAATGTCTATAGAAGTATCATCATATATAGACAACAGCCGTACTCCGGTAATGACGACATCAGCGTCTATAGAAGTATCACCATCTGTAGACTACAGCAGTACTCCAGTAATGACGACATCACCGTCCATAGAAGTATCACCATCTGTAGACTACAGCAGTACACCAATTATGACTACATCACCGTCTATAGAAGTATCATCATCTGTAGACTACAGTAGTACTCCAGTAATGACAACGTCACCGTCTATAGAAGTACCACCGTCTGTCGACTACAGCAGTACACCAGTTATGAGTACATCACCGTTTATAGAAGTATCATCATCTGTAGACTACAGTAGTACTTCAGTAATGACGACATCACCGTCTTTAGAAGTATCAGCATCTGTAGACTACAGCATTACTCCAGTAATGACGACATCACCTTCTATAGAAGTATCATCATCTGTAGACTACAGTAGCACTTCAGTAATGACGACATCACCGTCTTTAGAAGTATCAGCATCTGTAGACTACAGCAGTACTCCAGTAATGACGACATCACCGTCTATAGAAGTATCACCATCTCTAGACTACAGTAGTACTCCAGTAATGACGACATCATCGTCTATAGAAGTATCACCATCTGTAGACAACAGCAGTACTCCAGTAATGACGACATCACCGTCTATAGAAGTATCACCATCTGTTGATTACAGTAGTACTGCAGTAATAACGACTTCACCGTCTATAGAAGTATCATCATTTGTAGACTACAGTAGTACTCCAGTAATGACGACATCATCGTCTATAGAAGTATCACCATCTGTAGACAACAGCAGTACTCCAGTAATGACGACATCACCGTCTATAGAAGTATCATCATCTGTAAACTACAGCAGTACTCCAGTTATGACGACATCACCGTCTATAGAAGTATCACCATCTCTAGACTACAGTAGTACTCCAGTAATGACGACATCATCGTCTATAGAAGTATCACCATCTGTAGACTACAGTAGTACTCCAGTAATGACGACATCATCGTCTATAGAAGTATCACCATCTGATGATTACAGTAGTACTGCAGTAATAACGACTTCACCGTCTATAGAAGTATCACCATCTGTAGACTACAGCAGTTCACCAGTTATGACTACATCACCGTCTATAGAAGTATCATCATTTGTAGACTACAGTTGTACTCCAGTGATAACGACATCAACGCAATCCTTATTTTCATTATCACGACCATTGTCTTTATCGTCATCAGTTTCATTTTCAAAATCATTAACATCATCGCTATTAGTAACTCATTCTTTGTCGTCATATTCAATTGTACTGCTAACAACTTCATCGCCATCATCGTCATCAATATCAACGATAACTCCATTGTTGCCATCCATTCCGTCGTCGATGAGTTCATCATCATCATATTCAACAAGCTTGCTCGTAAAGACAACAACTACGTCTTTATCTGTATCGTCCTCTGTTGTAAATCCCACTACTTTGCTGCCCACAACTCCCATTCCTGAAACTGGTCGAGTGTTCAAGGGACTGTTAACGTTCACCGATTTAGAATTCACTCCAAATCTTCTTGATCAAGAAAGTCAAGAGTTCAAGGATCTCAATAAAGCTATACGGACAACCTTCACAGCTGTTTACAACGAAGTTGTTCCTAGTTTTTTGAATCTCAAAGTTGTGCAGTTTATTGAGGATGAGAAGCTTGTTGCTGAAGTTCTTGTGATAATACGATTTGATTCAACTACAACAGCAGAAGACTTGGATACTTTAACTATTAAAGCAAGCGAGGAAAATAAATTTGGAGATTATAAACTCTCGAAAACAATCTTTGAAGATGTTACTGATGAACAAGAGCCGTCTCGTCGTAGGTTTAACACTGTCGTTACTGTTGTAAATCTAGTTTTCACTCCTGAGTTAAGCGACACTACAAGCGTTACTTTCAAGAACCTGTCTAAAAAGATCGAAGCTGCCTTAAGCGCAGTTTACAGAAACGCTATTCCAGGGTTTCTATACTTAAAGGTCATCTCCTTCAAAAAGGGCAGTGTCATATGCAACTTTGTCGTCGTTACAACACCAAAGTCTAACGCAACAGAGAACTCTTTGAAGGATGTATTGCTGTTCGCAAATGATAAAAATGAGCTTGGAGGTATGAAGCTTTCTGAGGAGATCGTAGTGAATGAAGTGAAGGCGTCTAAGACGACGAGGAGTACGAAGATGGAGCTGTGGATAATTATATTGATATCCGTTGGTATTCCAGTACTAATGGTAGCATTGATTGTGGCTATTGTTTATGTAAGTTTATTTGAAATAGTAGGAAAAGTCTATTTTAAGAAGCATCAACTTAACTCTATCGTCATCATTATTATTATCTTCATCTTTATCAACAGCATTATCAACAAAACCGTTGTCATCACGCTCATCATTATTAATCCTTAATCATTATCATTATCATCATCACCATCATCTTTACTCATCATCATCATCATCATCATCATCAGCAACAACATCATCACTACCAATAAATTAATCACTATCATTATCATAGCTATCATCATCATCATTATCGTTGTCATCATCATCATCAGCAACATCATTATCATGATTTCCATCAAAGTCATCACTATCATTATCATAGCTATCATCATCATAATTATTGTTGTCATCATCATCATCATTATCATCATTACCATCAAATTCATCACTATCATTATCATAGATATCATCATCATCATTATCGTTGTCATAATCATCATCATTACCATCAAATTCATCACTATCATTATCATAGATAACATCATCATAATTATCGTTGTCATCATCATCATCATAATTAACTTCATCTTTACTATTACCATCATCATCATCATCATCAGCAGCATCATTATCATCTTTACCACCAAAATCATCATCAACATTATCATAGTTCTCTTCTTCATCATCTTCATCATCACTAGTTGGGTAATAATTTTATTTATAAAATTCATAAATAATTCATGAAAATTTTACATATGAAATCACGTGACGAAGGTTGACGTATTTTAGATACAAAATCGTCCTGATTTGCATAAGCTTCAACTTGAATTTTCTCGACCAGATTTACTTTTATCTTGACAATTTTAGTAAAATATGAAAGAACTAAACGTTGTAGTTTCATAAATACTATATGTTATTCGCGTCCGATCTGTATGAGATATACAGTGGCTTTCGATTTGCCGTTGTATATCCCATACAGATCGCTCGTTCATATTGTATACAATCATTTGACAAAAAATCGGCGACTACTACGCGACTAGGCCAAGCTGGAGTATGGGTATAGTAAAAATCACTGAAGCAATACATTTTTAGCACGTGCTAAAAATATGCTGAAATATGGCGAGTACATGAATGAATGTGTGCCTTCGCGTTCTGTGCAAAGAAATAAACCGTTGTATAGAGCGTGGAGCTATATCGACAAGTTAAATAGCTACTTCTTCAGTTTTCATACAGAGGATTTATGTCATCCAATCAATCGCCAGCGTAAATCTAATAGAAACAAGGCACTGAGAGCTCAAGATGTTGATAATATATGCAGCTAACTGCTTCAGTGATTTTTACCCATACTACCTTTAGGTCTATTCGCGTAGTCGCGAAGCCAGTCGGCGAAACGTTTTTTCAAATGACTGTATATGTTAAATATAGTACTACATAAAGTAAAGACCAACTTTGGTAAGCGAAGCTTCTCGTTCCTGGCACCAAGACTGTGCAACTCTCTGGACGACAGTATCACCAACTTGAAAAACATTAAACAATTTACAAAAGCAATAAAAGACCTCGCATATCAAAAACTACAGAGCAACGTTTACACTTGAAAACACTAGACTATATTAAAACATTACTGCACTAAGAACAATCAATTCCATTTTATAATTATTTACTACGGGCCAGATTGGAAAAAAGTGTCTAAACTTTATCTGTTATACCCAATAAAGATCACTATTATTATTATTATTATATTCTACAGGTTCATCATGCCAAGAAACACAAGCGCAAACTAGAATGCTACAAAGCGAACTACCCCGGCTGGATGGTTGACTTGGAAACTATTGAAATGAAAGACTATAAACAGAGACGCACCACTCAAGTCAGACTACCACGAGATGGACAACTGTACATGGGAGAAGTGAACGCTAACGTAGACGAGGATTTACAACAGATACGACCAACACTTAGCTATGAGTAGGTGGGCTTCCTGTGTTCACATACGGACGGGAGAGATTGGGAAGGTGAATTCAACGTAATAGCACGTGAAGGTCAAGTGTGATGACAAAAAATATAAACCAAAAACAATATGCATGATATGGCTGACACCGCGGAAATATAATTAACAGTGTCGTTGTTCCTGTGTTGACAGTTGAACGTGAGAGATTGGGGAACATGAATTCAACGTAATAGCACGTGATGATCACGTGTGCTGACAAAAACAATATAGCTGACACTTACATATGAACATATAAGTTTCTTGTAAGCATATAATTAACATATAGTGTCGGGGTTCCTGTGTTGACAATTGGACGAGAGAGATTGAGAATAATTCAACGTTATGTCACGTGGTGATCACGTGGATATGAAGTAAAAACTGGCAACACCCTGCCCTAGGGATTTTATACCTGATAAAACACTGCTGCTCGTTTTTTAAATAGTACATAACACATTCCTGCTCGTTAATTAAATATAACTTATACTAAATAGTGCAAAAATTTTTTATACTAATTCTATAACATGGAGATTATTCTTGCTGAGATTTTTTAGCTTTGCTTCTAGCCTCCAAAAAGACCGTTTCTCATTGAGAATAACCTTTCATCGTAGACAACCTTTTTACAAAAGATGTAATCCTTGTGTGAAAATTCTCAGTAATCAAAAAATACTACATTTTGTATGTATATAAATGAGAGGTTTATTTCTCTGGTGCCGGTTGTACGAAGCCTGAATAGCGCTATCCACCGGATAAATCCCGATCCAAAGTATAAAACCTATACAAATTCTATACACTGGATAACTCTTACAGAGTATAGATTACTGAAAAATAGTTTGTTTACCAATAGGAGAGAAGTACAGGGGCCGGTTGTACGAAGCCTGAAAAGCGCTATGCATCGGATAAATCTCTATCCAACGGATAAAACCTATACAAAAATACTATACACTGGATAACTCGTATCAGTGGATAACCTTATCCAGGCTTCGTACAACTGGCACGTGAACTGTAGGAATCATATACAGCATACATTGTAATATATGTACATTCTTCATAATAATTATTGATAATTTATAATACAATATTTTGTATTGGTTAGCTACAAGCATAGTAAAATTATTCTTTAAATATAACATTTGTACTGTGATTGTCATTTTTTTAAATCCTAATTTATTTTGCATGGACATCAAAAATCCATGACCAAACCTGACGGACTATAACCCACGCAAAATGCGCAAAAATTACCCAAAATAACATTTTTTGGTGAACTATTCATTATTGTGCATGGGCTATAGTCCATGAAAAACATCATTTTTGGTCATTTTAGCGCATTTTGCATAGGATACAATCCATCAAAAAACGTCGTTTTTGCGCTATTTGCATGGGCTATAGTCCATCAAAAAACGTTAATTTCAGCGTTTTGCATGAGCTATAGTCCATCAAAGACCGTCATTTTTGTTCATTTTTGAGCATTTTGTATGGGCTATAGTCCATCAAAAATCGTCATTTTTGGTCATTTTTGAGCGTTTTGCATGGGCTATAGTCCATCAAAGACCGTCATTTTTGGTCATTTTTGAGCATTTTGTATGGGCTATAGTCCATCAAAAATCGTCATTTTTGGTCATTTTTGAGCGTTTTGCATGGGCTATAGTCCATCAAAGACCGTCATTTTTGGTCATTTTTGAGCATTTTGTATGGGCTATAGTCCATCAAAAATCGTCATTTTTGGTCATTTTTGAGCGTTTTGCATGGGCTATAGTCCATCAAAAATCGTCATTTTTGGTCATTTTTGAGCGTTTTGCATGGGCTATATTCCATCAAAAATCGTCATTTTTGGTCATTTTTTGCGTTTTGCATGGCTATAGTCCATCAAAAATCGTCATTTTTAGTCATTTTTGAGCGTTTTGCATGGGCTATAGTCCATCAAAAATCGTCATTTTTGGTCATTTTTGAGCGTTTTGCATGGGCTATATTCCAACAAAAATCGTCATTTTTGGTCATTTTTTGCGTTTTGCATGGCTATAGTCCATCAAAAATCGTCATTTTTAGTCATTTTTGAGCGTTTTGCATGGGCTATAGTCCATCAAAAATCGTCATTTTTGGTCATTTTTGAGCGTTTTGCATGGGCTATAATCCATCAAAAATCGTCATTTTTGGTCATTTTTGAGCATTTTGCATGGGCTATAGTCCATCAAAAATCGTCATTTTTGGTCATTTTTGAGCGTTTTGCATGGGCTATAGTCCATCAAAAATCGTCATTTTTGGTCATTTTTGAGCGTTTTGCATGGGCTATAATCCATCAAAAATCGTCATTTTTGGTCATTTTTGAGCATTTTGCATGGGCTATAGTCCATCAAAAATCGTGATTTTTGGTCATTTTTGAGCATTTTGCATGGGCTATAGTCCATCAAAAATCGTCATTTTTGGTCATTTTTGAGCGTTTTGCATGGGCTATAGTACATCAAAAATCGTCATTTTTGGTCATTTTTGAGCGTTTTGCATGGGCTATATTCCATCAAAAATCGTCATTTTTGGTCATTTTTTGCGTTTTGCATGGCTATAGTCCATCAAAAATCGTCATTTTTAGTCATTTTTGAGCGTTTTGCATGGGCTATAGTCCATCAAAAATCGTCATTTTTGGTCATTTTTGAGCGTTTTGCATGGGCTATATTCCAACAAAAATCGTCATTTTTGGTCATTTTTGAGCATTTTGCATGGGCTATATATAGTCCATCACAAATCATCATTTTTGGTCATTTTTTGCGTTTTGCATGGGCTATATTCCATCAAAAATCGTCATTTTTGGTCATTTTTTGCGTTTTGCATGGCTATAGTCCATCAAAAATCGTCATTTTTAGTCATTTTTGAGCGTTTTGCATGGGCTATAGTCCATCAAAAATCGTCATTTTTGGTCATTTTTGAGCGTTTTGCATGGGCTATAATCCATCAAAAATCGTCATTTTTGGTCATTTTTGAGCATTTTGCATGGGCTATAGTCCATCAAAAATCGTCATTTTTGGTCATTTTTGAGCGTTTTGCATGGGCTATAGTCCATCAAAAATCGTCATTTTTGGTCATTTTTGAGCGTTTTGCATGGGCTATAGTCCATCAAAAATCGTCATTTTTGGTCATTTTTGAGCGTTTTGCATGGGCTATATTCCAACAAAAATCGTCATTTTTGGTCTTTTTTGAGCATTTTGCATGGGCTATAGTCCATCAAAAATCGTCATTTTTGGTCATTTTTGAGCGTTTTGCATGGGCTATAGTCCATCAAAAATCGTCATTTTTGGTCATTTTTGAGCGTTTTGCATGGGCTATAATCCATCAAAAATCGTCATTTTTGGTCATTTTTGAGCATTTTGCATGGGCTATAGTCCATCAAAAATCGTCATTTTTGGTCATTTTTGAGCATTTTGCATGGGCTATAGTACATCAAAAATCGTCATTTTTGGTCATTTTTGAGCGTTTTGCATGGGCTATAGTCCATCAAAAATCGTCATTTTTGGTCATTTTTGAGCGTTTTGCATGGGCTATAGTACATCAAAAATCGTCATTTTTGGTCATTTTTGAGCGTTTTGCATGGGCTATAGTCCATGAAAAATCGTCATTATTGGTCATTTTTGAGCGTTTTGCATGGGCTATCAAGTGCATGGTGATGTGATGATGATTATAGTATAGATGATGATGATGATGATGATGATGATGATGATGATGATGATAGTGGTTGTGGTATACATTTAAACATAGTTACTATTCACCACCCTACCCCATTGTTCTCTCTCTGCACTAAATCACTGATTGCTGAGTACCCGCGTCTGAAAGCAAAGATATCTAGTTATGTTGCAGTTCGCACTCTGCAATATCAAACATATTGCAGTTCGCACTCTGCAATATCAAACATATTGCAGTGTGTTTTGTTAAGTGTGTATAACTAATAATTTCCATTCTAGTAAGCATCATCAGACTTATAATTTATTAAATAATTTACTAGATAGCGATTTTTGGTGAAAAAAGACTTTGAGTACCAATGCCAGGATTCGAACCGAGACCTTCTGCATTGCTGGATCCGCGCTTTAAGCCATTATGCTACCCAGGCAACCGATGGAAAACTTGCAACAAAAACACGTTTAATGTCATCAAGTTAATTAGCATTCCTCTAAATAGAATTGATGAAATTATAACTAATTAGAGTTTGGTAAGCCTATTGTTATTATATTCAAAGAGACAAGAAACCGCTGATTATTATGCAACAAAGAGAACAATAATGGGACAGGCTATTGAATGATAATTACATTTTCATTGGCTGATCGATAATATTATAACTAATTAAGCGGCGTTTACACGAGCAATTTTTCCAAGTATCCTTGACAATTTTCATTGCTCGTGTAGACGATCAGCAAGATTTCCTTGACAATTTTATATTGACAAGGTTTCCTTGCTCGTGTAGATGATGAACAAGTTTTCCTTGACAAGTTTAGGTTGTGCCCACAATGCCTTGCAATCAGCAGAGTACTAACATAATATTGGTTCCAGTCCCTTGTCGAGTAAAAAACAAAATGATTTATTTTGAATGATCGTACGAAAAGACTGGGAACTAATCTCATTAATATTCCTTGCAACATTTTCCTTGTTGTCCGTCTACACGAGCAAACTTCATCCTTGACAATTTTTCCTTGTCAAGGAAAAGCCAACATGCTAGCTTTTCCTTGTCAAGGAAAAATTGTTCATTTTACTCCATCTACACGAGCAATTTTTCCTTGTCAAGGAAAACTTGTCAAGGAAAAAATTGCTCGTGTAAACGCCGCTTTAGTCTAGAGTTTGGTAAGCCTATTGTTCAAAGAGACAGCAAACCGCCGATAATTATAATGCAACAAAGAGAACAATAATGGGGCAGGCTACTGAATGATAAATACACTTTCATTGGCTGATAACTAGTTAAAGTTTGGTAAGCCTATTTTTATTATATTCAAAAACACAAGAAACCGCCGATTACTGTGCAAGAGAGAGAACAATGGGGCAGGGTGGTGAATAGTAACTATATACGATAGTCACTTCGGCCGGCCAGCAATATTAGATATATTGCAGTCAGCTTCGGGCTGCGCCCTCAGCTGACTGCAATATATCTAATATTGCTGCCGGCCTCAGTAACTATCTAATACATAGTCAAGGTAGTTTATATAGTTTATTGATTCAATATTACATACCTTATATAACATGCTTTTATATTTATTTCAGTGGCGGATCCAGAACAATTTCAAGCAGGGTGACTGTTATAGTATACACGCCATGAATCCGTCAAACAATTACTAACTATCTATAGCAAAATAATATTTAGTTATCAACTATTTAGTTAATGTCTTACTAAATATTCACTCAGACTTGAGCCACACAATACACATTACAAAGAATGATACAATAGTTACACTGTTCTGCTGCAGTGATATCCACAAGTTGGTACAAAATAGTGCAATTAGATAATACATAGTTTTGTTAAACGGATACACCTAATTGAAAAAATATTGTCTGTTCGTATATCGTACATTGTAGGTCATAGAAGCGGAGACAGAAGTGGTGGAGGGATTTTAATACAGCAAAACACTTTCAATACCTTAAAGATCTCCTTTTGTTTTAAACCTTTACGGTTGATCTACCACAAGTGTATTTAGAACATGCAAATCATTAAGTCTGATGATGCCGTTGACGGCGAAAACTCAGACCCTTAATAAAATACACTTATATCGTAGCAAGGCCTCACTCGATCCTATTCTACTTTCAATACCACTTGGACAGTCTCGGTCTCCATGTTGAATGCACCAGCATGGTACTTAAGAACAAGTCTCATGCATACTATTTATTAAAATCCCATTCACCACTTCGGTCTTCGCTTCTATGAGCTATATTCTATCATCCATGATCTATGATCTACGTTTCTAGCACGACAGTTTACATCACATCGTATTTTTCAGTTCTTGTATTATCCGTTATTCTAATGATTTAAGTCACCCAAATCACCCCCTCCCCTTGATCCGCTCTTGAAATTATTATCAAATATTTCTGTTGACCTTTTTATCATTATTAAAACTTTTATGATTTATTTGCTGTTATTAACATTTTTAAAATTGTTTATATGGATATATTTGTAGTTGATGAGCTTTTTCGAATTGCTTAAGCTTGCTCAGACGAATCATTTGCATTCAAAATCCAACTATAAGACTATAATTGTTGCCTATAGACCACTTTCATAAATAGTGAAAAACAAGTATTACAAATAAACAGATATTTGAATGTTTTAGCACTGCCATATGGAAAAAAAAACAGCTGTAATAGTTTGGAAGTTTTGATGCTCTGTCTAAAATGCCAACTTAGTTTTAATGTGCTAATTGAAAAATGTAGGGAAATGTTTTTGGTATTTTTCTGATTTTTTCAAATTCATAAAGCCTGATAATTATCAATTTTTAACTTTCATAAGTTATTGATATCGTGAATGCCTATCATAAGATAGCTTTCTTTGACTTATTACAGCAATTTTTAAATATGATCATAAGTGGCGGCCATTTATGAAAGACGTCTATTGCATTTGACGACCGAAGTGCATTATGGTCGTCGGCGTCGCTTTTTGAATCTCTTGTCACAAAAACTTCGTCTAAAGATTATTGAAGTTTTGACGATTCTCCTAAATGTAGAGAATTTTAAAGTGACTATAACAGCGCGCTAAATGGTGCTTTGAAACTACAATAACTAGCGGTTAAACTAGTATGGAGTACGTCAGTGTTTCTAAGGAAACAATACTAATTATTCCAGTAATATATTATTGTACGATAATTAGCAATAGCGTATATTTCATTATTTGTTTATTCATATAATTATTTACTTATAAATTATTTGTTATTAATTATATATTTAATTATTTATTTATCTATTTATTTTCTTGATATTCATTCAATTAGTTATATATTTATTTATTTTTTCTTCGTTTTTTTCTTTTTTCAATTTCATTAATTCATTAATGTATATATTTATTCATTCTTTTATTCATTTATTTATTTAACTATTCATTTTTTGTTTTATCTATTTACATTATTTATTCATTTCATTATTTATATATTAACCTATTTACTTGTTCATTTATTTATATTTATCTATCTATTTATTATTTATGCATAACGTTTAAGGCTATTTGTAATTTTGCGTCGATGTTTCTATTTTATTTATTATTTAACTTATTTGTTTGTGCTTTTTTGTTCTCTCATAATTTATTGATACATTTATTCATTTATTCATCAGTCCATCCATCCTTTCATTCGTTTATTCATCAGTCCATCCATTCTTTCATTCATTTATTCATCAGTCCATCCATTCTTTCATTCATTTATTCATCAGTCCATCCATTCTTTTATTCATTTATTCATCAGTCCATCCATTCTTTCATTCATTTATTCATCAGTCCATCCATTCTTTTATTCATTTATTTATCAGTCCATCCATTCTTTCATTCGTTTATTCATCAGTCCATCCATTCTTTCATTCCTTTATTCATCAGTCCATCCATTCTTTCATTCATTTATTCATCAGTCCATCCATTCTTTCATTCATTTATTCATCAGTCCATCCATTCTTTCATTCATTTATTCATCAGTCAATCCATTCTTTCATTCATTTATTCATCAGTCAATCCATTCTTTCATTCATTTATTCATCAGTCCATCCATTCTTTCATTCATTTATTCATCAGTCCATCCATTCTTTCATTCATTTATTCATCAGTCCATCCATTCTTTCATTCATTTTTTCATCAGTCAATCCATTCTTTCATTCATTTATTCATCAGTCCATCCATTCTTTCATTCATTTATTCATCAGTCCATCCATTCTTTCATTCATTTTTTCATCAGTCAATCCATTCTTTCATTCATTTTTTCATCAGTCCATCCATTCTTTCATTCATTTATTCATCAGTCCATCCATTCTTTCATTCATTTATTCATCAGTCCATCCATTCTTTCATTCATTTATTCATCAGTCCATCCATTCTTTCATTCATTTATTCATCAGTCCATCCATTCTTTCATTCATTTTTTCATCAGTCAATCCATTCTTTCATTCATTTTTTCATCAGTCCATCCATTCTTTCATTCATTTATTCATCAGTCCATCCATTCTTTCATTCATTTATTCATCAGTCCATCCATTCTTTCATTCATTTATTCATCAGTCCATCCATTCTTTCATTCATTTATTCATCAGTCCATCCATTCTTTCATTCATTTATTCATCAGTCCATCCATTCTTTCATTCATTTATTCATCAGTCCATCCATTCTTTCATTCATTTATTCATCAGTCCATCCATTCTTTCATTCATTTATTCATCAGTCCATCCATTCTTTCATTCATTTATTTATCAGTCCATCCATTCTTTCATTCATTTATTCATCAGTCCATCCATTCTTTCATTCATTTATTCATCAGTCCATCCATTCTTTCATTCATTTATTCATCAGTCCATCCATTCTTTCATTCATTTATTCATCATTCCATCCATTCTTTCATTCATTTATTCATCAGTCCATCCATTCTTTCATTCATTTATTCATCAGTCCATCCATTCTTTCATTCATTTATTCATCAGTCCATCCATTCTTTCATTCATTTTTTTATCAGTCCATCCATTCTTTCATTCATTTATTCATCAGTCCATCCATTCTTTCATTCATTTATTCATCAGTCCATCCATTCTTTCATTCATTTTTTTATCAGTCCATCCATTCTTTCATTCATTTATTCATCAGTCCATCCATTCTTTCATTCATTTATTCATCAGTCCATCCATTCTTTCATTCATTTATTCATCAGTCCATCCATTCTTTCATTCATTTATTCATCAGTCCATCCATTCTTTCATTCATTTATTCATCAGTCCATCCATTCTTTCATTCATTTATTCATCAGTCCATCCATTGTTTCATTCATTTATTCATCAGTCCATCCATTCTTTCATTCATTTATTCATCAGTCCATCCATTCTTTCATTCATTTATTCATCAGTCCATCCATTCTTTCATTCATTTTTTTATCAGTCCATCTATTGATTGATTGATTTATTCATTGATTTAGATTTAGAACTATTTGTAAATTTGCCAGCGTCAAAGTTGCAACATTTTTAGTAAAAATCAGTTTAAGATAACTAGTATAACTATCTAAGTTAAACTAATATAGGCTATGTTAGTGTTTCTAACTAGAGTGATTCTCATAAACTTGCAATTGTGAAATATACTTTATGTACAATTTCACTCTAATTCTTTTGTTTTCTATTGTGTTTTTTTTTTACTATTACACTTTAATTAGTGCACTTTGTTTCACAGTTTAATGGAAACCACTCTATACGCTTTGATTAAACAAGTTTACGTAACTTAAAGTTGCTTTCATTAACTCGTGAGACAAAGTGTATTAGTTAAAGTGTGATCGTAAAATAACAACAAAAGAACACAATGGAATTAATGTACATTAACGAGTGATACACTAGCTATAGAGTGTGTTTCGCGGGTTAATAAGAACGGCTCTAATACGAAATTAGTTCTTACTAATAGAACAATTAAGTGACACTGATGATACTACACCATATCAGAAACGTCGCTTTCCACATCGCTGACATCATAGGGTATGGTATACCCCTCTTCATCCTCACCCATCTCGATCATTTCCACATATGGCGTGTGTTTTGTCATCATTGTCTCAAGGGTCTGTATGATGTCACTGAAAGATGGTCTTTCCTCAGCGTGCTCGTTCCAGCAGCTTTTAATAACTTTGTACCTAGAGTAAAGACAATGGAAATAATTTGAAAGCAGTAATCTTAAGCTACGTTTACACGGGACCGGACGAATTTATGACCGGTCAAAAAACATCTGCTTACGGGTTCCGTTCACACGGGACCGCGCTAAACGTGCAATAATTTGGACGCCTAACCGATCAAATATTCGTCTGAACAGGACGAAAATGTTGTTCGGTTCCGTGTGAACAGCATGTCCAGGACAATTTTTTGACCGGCCAAAAATTTGTCCGGTCCCGTGTAGCTTTAGATGCATATTTCTTGAATGGTGAAGAAGTCGCTCGCTTGTCACTCATTCGAATCCTAGCTAGATTTGACAAGACTGAATTCAAACCGCATATCGAGAATGGTTTATATATGTGAGCTGCGATTGTTTGAGGGATTTTAAAGCTTTCGTGTTATCTTTGATTCACTCAACAAGCAGTGTTCTATGTTGAAACATCCAGTGTAAAGGGTAGTTGTGTGAGTTTGCGCAATTAGTAGGATACCTAACATGCCTGGCTAGAATATAGCACATTATTTTATGGATTTAAGAAGTTGGATTATAGAATAACTATTATATAAGTTGACATTAATGTGTTTAATTTCAGCTCATATATTAGAATAACAATATTAATGTATATCAATATATCTTACATGTCGTCTGGACACAGATCCGGCTTTTCCATCCTTTTACCTTTTTTGAGGAAGCGCAAAAGTTGCTCGTTACGGAGAGTAGGGTAGGGCAGCTTACCTATCAAACACAACCGTGAATTTATCAAATCGAACATAGTGTTTCATTGTCTGTCCTGATAGTGATCATATAGATGGCGTCAAAAAATGTTCAAACCTCAAGTGGAACCACGAGCGTAGCGAGTAATAACAGGACAGACAATGAAAAACTATATGCGATTTGTTTTTTTACAACACAAAGCAAACAAGTTGAATGTCAGTTATATGGCAAATGTGTCACGCATCGAGCTTCATGCTACGGCAAATCATATTGCGAAAATAATCAAATTCAGTCACAAAGGAAGGCAAAACTCATATATCGAAATACAGAAAGTATTTTCTTTTCAATAAGCTAGGTGAAGTTAGAACGCATTAAAAAAAGACAATAAAAGGACATTTGTAGAATCTAGCATTCAAAAACATGGACATGATAAAATATACCATTAAAAACATTATTAAGATAAACAACTTTTGGTCGCTGTAACATAAAAAGGGCAAATACATTCATTAGGAATGGTTTTCATCGAAAACATTAATTTCTGGACTTGTTTTTGTTAAAAAATTTGTGACTCTAGCGACAATTGAAAATTTGTTAAAAAAGTTGAAATACTACGGCCATAAAATACAAACAATCGATGCGAACATTGTGACATTTATTGCAATTTTCTACTTACATTAAGTCAATTCCCAATCATAATCACTCCATAAACATATTTTTATCGGACTTTTTTGGAGGAAAAAACAATCCACTGTAGATCGCAAACTTTCCTTTGACTTTGCACAAGGGTTGCGTGACACGATGACGTCATATATTGTCAATAGCCAAAAATGACGCCATCTATGTGTCTGTCCTCTTATTGAACATATAGCTCTCATGCAGCTAGCCAATCAGCTTGCGAGATTTCACACAAGTGTTGTTAAACAGTCAGATAGATTGCACAAAGTAGTGTTTTCAACATTTTGTGCAATCGCGCGATCAGACAATTCAACTGCTTATTATTAAATTGGTTTTCGGAATCCGACAAATTTACTTTTGTCAGTATCTTTGATATTTTTGGCTGGTCGAGGTCAAAAAAACACCGAGGTCGACAATATTGAGAATATCTTTATTTATAAATATCTTATTAGTACTTTTCGTCAGTGCCAAATGCAGATATCATATTTTATCATGTATTCTAACATCACTTACCGATCGAGTATACCTCCCACAGAACCACCCCATAAGACCATCTGTGGACAACAGCAACATCCATATTAGATCATAAACAGTATAACCATTAATTAAGTTCATCAAATAAATTAAAAATGCCACAGACGAGTGAAACAATTGAAAATATATTTAAATTGCTACTGTGGAATAGAGCGCAAACACTATATCCATGAAATTGAATCAAATTGCTACTGTGAAATAGAGCACAAACACTATATCCATGAAATAGAATCAAATTGCTACTGTGGAATAGAGTACAAACACTATATCCATGAAATATTGCTAATGTGGAATAGAGTACAAAAATGACACTATATCCATGAAATAGAATCAAATTGCTACTGTGGACTAGAGCGCAAACACTATATCCATGAATTAGAATCAAATTGCTACTGTGAAATAGAGCACAAACACTATATCCATGAAATAGAATCAAATTGCTACTGTAGACTGAATAGAGCACAAACACTATATCATGAAATAGAATCAAATTGCTACTGTGGAAAAGAGCGCAAAAACTATATCCATATCTATATTCAAGTGTAAATCAAATTGCTTACACATCACTTTTACTGGTAAATGTTTGGTCTTCAAGAGCTTCAGGTGACATCCATCTTAAAGGCAGTTTACGACGTCCCTGGGCTTGATACAATTTATCCTCATAGTTCACTTGACGAGAGAGTCCAAAATCAGCAACTTTGGCGACAAAGCCATCAGCGACGAGAATGTTACGAACAGCGAGATCACGGTGAACGATTCCTTTTGACGACAGGTATTCCTACACAAAATAAGAAGCTGGTCAAGGAAGCATACAAATTGTCAATCATTTGGCGGGATATATATATCATCAGTAATCAGAACTCTAAAGTGGAGCTGGCACCAAAATAAACCTTTGAATTTTGTGATCCAAAAGAAATCATGAATTACAAGACCAACATAATCCATATTACAAGCAAAAACACAGCAATTGAAACATAACCAGCTTAGATATATTTATGTATAGAAGAGACCTGGACTATGACCACATCACAGTTAAACATTGATCTTGTTCTACATACCATTCCCTGTGCAATGTGCCACGAGAAGGAATTTAACTCTTTATGTGAATTATTAGAGCCTTATATATGTTTATCTATATGTGAATTGTTAGAGCCTTATATATGTTTATCTATGTGTGAATTATTAGAGCCTTATATATGTTTATCTATATGTGGATGATTAGAGCCTTATATATGTTTATCTATATGAGAATGATTAGAGCCTTATATATGTTTATCTATATGTGAATGATTAGAGCCTTATATATGTTTATCTATGTGTGAATGATTACAGCCTTATATATGTTTATCTATATGTGAATGATTAGAGCCTTATATATGTTTATCTATATGAGAATGATTAGAGCCTTATATATGTTTATCTATATGTGAATGATTACAGCCTTATATATGTTTATCTATATGTGAATGATTAGAGCCTTATATATGTTTATCTATATGTGAATTATTAGAGCCTTATATATGTTTATCTATATGTGAATTATTAGAGCCTTATATATGTTTATCTATATGTGAATTATTAGAGCCTTATATATGTTTATCTATATGTGAATTGTTAGAGCCTTATATATGTTTATGTGTGAATTATTAGAGCCTTATATATGTTTATCTATATGTGGATGATTAGAGCCTTATATATGTTTATCTATATGTGAATGATTAGAGCCTTATATATGTTTATGTAATAGATCAAAAACGAGTGCGAGTGTTTGATCAGGGGATCCAAACACCGAGAAGTGGATGAAAGCACGAGGCCGCAGGCCAAGTGCTTTTATCCGTTTCGAGGTGTTTGGAGCCCCTGATCAAACACGAAGCACGAGTTTTTGATATGGCTTCTCAAACATTTCACTAAATAAAACATTTTGAACTTTTTATCAAATAATTAGTATCACCCTCTGAGCAAAACATCAATAATATATAACATCAACCCAAAACTTTCAACGAATTCGTTATTAGCTTAGTTGGTAAATCATTAGAATTGCAAGCCAGAGGTTCCCGGTTCGAGTCACAGGACGTCCAAAATAAAATAAATATAGAATAAAAATTAAATGTTAGGCAATTAGTTAGGTAGGTAGGTAAATAAACAGGCATGACAGGTAAAAAAGGAGATAGCAGTGGAATAAAGAAAAAAAAAGAGTAAATTGGTATGAATGAGAAAATACTTTTAAGCTAATTTATACAGTGTCTTGATCAGTGTTTGATCGGTGTATCAAGACCTATGCACGTGACTGAAATACAAAGTTGTAATTGGTCCCTGAGATAATGAATTATTAATGAGTTTGAGAACTATATGTGAATGATTACAGCCTTATATATGTTTATCTATATGTGAATGATTAGAGCCTTATATATGTTTATCTATATGTGAATTATTAGAGCCTTATATATGTTCCACAGCGCATCTTAAGATCTCTAAGTAAATTAAATTCTTCGGGTAACTAAATTCTTTTAAAAACATTTGTATCCGTGTTTTCTCTGTATGAGTGCCTCGTTTATGGAACGCCCTTCCACAAAATAAGGTCCCATTCTACAGTAGATATTTTCAAGAGTAAACTCAAGCCATATCTTTCAAACAGGGCTAACTGCTGATTCATTGTTCTTATTTAGCTTTTTTCTTACTTTCATTCTTTTAGGAACATATCTTATACAAGTTTTATTTCATATTTTTAGGGTTACGCGGTTATCTTTTTATCGGTCTATATGTGCAGTCTTATAGTCTCATTTATTTCGAGTATTTTATCATGAAATAATTGTAAATTTGTAAAGCGCTCTTGGACATGCAGTTTTATTGGCGTGGGTGCTAGTAATTAGATAATTAATGTTTATTAGTTCCCGATTAATTACACGCTTGTCTTTGGTATTCGTAAGGCATTAACTTTGTCATAACCCTACATAATTCAAATTCATTTCAAACGAAAAAAATTATATGAATTATTATGGAGAACATTCTCGATTTGGCCTACGGCCTGCACCTATTCCGAAAAGGATTTCCAAGACGATAGGCCTTATTTCAAGAATGAATTAACAATGTCCACCTATTTCAAAACATTTCTCCAAGATGGATTGTGGTGAGAGAAGAAAATATCGTATTGTAAGCTATAGCTATTAAAATAGAGATCATGAGGAAAATATCATATGCCCTTGGCGGGAATTGAACCCCACGGTTTCGGCGTTCTAGTCCAATGTGTTAACCACTACACTACAAGGACCAACCACGCCTGATACGCAGCCGGGCGATGTAGTATAGAGCCACTGTGGGGGGTCCCAGGGCGATATTAATCTCCTAGGTACATTTGAACACCGTAAATGGAAACTCAGGATTGATGTGAATAATGGGTTGAAATGCGTTTGGTGTATAAGTGAAATAAAGATCGGCTGCGTATCCAGCGCGGTTGGTCCTTGTAGCGTAGTGGTAACACGTCGGACTAGAAAACTGAAACCGTGGGGTTTAATTCCCGCCAAGGGCATTATGATATTTTTCTCATGATCTTTAATTCACTTATACACCGAACGCATTTCAACTCGCTATTAAAACATGTTAGTCTAAAATATTAGCTTTTTTGGAAAATCTAATTGCAATTGATCTATCTATCAATGTCAGCGTTGAAGTCTGCCTAAACTAAGAGAGCCTAATTGCGAATAATTATTAATTTACTTTTTTTCTTTCTTTCTTTATATTATATCCTTCACTGTATTTATAAAATATCTATTTTCACTTATTTATTTCAATTGTAGTTATAAAGTATATATATTTCTTTAATTTCAGTCTAATATAGTTAATACAGAGAAAAGATATAAATCCACGGTGGCTTGAAGATATGAATTTTATTTTCGAGTGGTGAAAACAATATTTTACGAGCGAGCAGAATATTGTTTTTACCAAGAGAAAATAAAATTCATACCTTTTAGCCAACGTGTAATGTTCTTTTTATTATATGGACAAAAAAGATAAAACTTTATTTTTAAAAGGCGTGCGTACATACGGGACATTCGAAGTTTGGTACATAACTTTTTTATATCTTGACAAGTGAAAATATGGAAAATACGAGTGTTTTAGTTTCGGGTAAAACACTACTATCCATATAATTAATATATATATTTGTAAATATTTCACTGCTTGCCTCGAATAGCTATGCTAACTGCGGCAGTGAACATTGGTTAAAAGTGTTAAAAATGAAAATAAAATGATTGAAAATGATAGAAGCCTTGAATAGTCAATTAGCATAACCATAACACTGTTGATGATAGACTAGAACTTAGTTATCGCAAAGGGGTTTTATGTTTATATACTAGGGGCTGGTTCTTTCCCTCCCTGGTCTTTGGACTGGCGCGACGTTTTTCTGTCTTCTGATATATTTTTGTAAATTATTGTTTAGATATAAGATGTGTTTTGCAATTGTCAATAAAATCTTCATTTTTGGTAATGTTTGGGTATTTTGCATGGGCTATAGTCGTTTTTGGTCATTTTAGCGCGTTTTTCATTGGCTAAAGTCTATCAAGAATGGTCATTTTGGGCCATTTTTGCGCATTTTGCATGGGTTAAAGTCCATCAAAATTGTTTATATATACTGTTTACCTTATACACTACATAAAAGAAAATTATATATTATTTTACACTTATTTTTTCATTGGCACAAACAATGACGCAGTCCACACTAGTTTAACAGCTAGTTATCGTACATTTTTACTCCAATTGTTTCCTTAGAAACAATGACGCAGTCCACACTAGTTTAACCGCTAGTTATCGTACATTTTTACTCTAATTGTTTCCTTAGAAACACTGACACAGTCCACACTAGTTTAACCGCTAGTTATCGTACATTTTTACTCCAATTGTTTCCTTAGAAACACTGACGCAGTCCACACTAGTTTAACCGCTAGTTATCGTACATTTTTACTCCAATTGTTTCCTTAGAAACACTGACACAGTCCACACTAGTTTAACCGCTAGTTATCGTACATTTTTACTCCAATTGTTTCCTTAGAAACACTGACGCAGTCCACACTAGTTTAACCGCTAGTTATCGTACATTTTTACTCCAATTGTTTCCTTAGAAACAATGACGCAGTCCACACTAGTTTAACCGCTAGTTATCGTACATTTTTACTCCAATTGTTTCCTTAGAAACACTGACGCAGTCCACACTAGTTTAACCGCTAGTTATCGTACATTTTTACTCCAATTGTTTCCTTAGAAACAATGACGCAGTCCACACTAGTTTAACCGCTAGTTATCGTACATTTTCACTCCAATTGTTTCCTTAGAAACACTGACACAGTCCACACTAGTTTAACCGCTAGTTATCGTACATTTTTACTCCAATTGTTTCCTTAGAAACAATGACGCAGTCCACACTAGTTTAACCGCTAGTTATCGTACATTTTCACTCCAATTGTTTCCTTAGAAACACTGACACAGTCCACACTAGTTTAACCGCTAGTTATCGTACATTTTCACTCCAATTGTTTCCTTAGAAACACTGACACAGTCCACACTAGTTTAACCGCTAGTTATCGTACATTTTTACTCCAATTGTTTCCTTAGAAACAATGACGCAGTCCACACTAGTTTAACCGCTAGTTATCGTACATTTTCACTCCAATTGTTTCCTTAGAAACACTGACACAGTCCACACTAGTTTAACCGCTAGTTATCGTACATTTTTACTCCAATTGTTTCCTTAGAAACAATGACGCAGTCCACACTAGTTTAACCGCTAGTTATCGTACATTTTCACTCCAATTGTTTCCTTAGAAACACTGACACAGTCCACACTAGTTTAACCGCTAGTTATCGTACATTTTCACTCCAATTGTTTCCTTAGAAACACTGACACAGTCCACACTAGTTTAACCGCTAGTTATCGTACATTTTTACTCCAATTGTTTCCTTAGAAACACTGACACAGTCCACACTAGTTTAACCGCTAGTTATCGTACATTTTTCCTCCAATTGTTTCCTTAGAAACACTGACGCAGTCCACACTAGTTTAACCGCTAGTTATCGTACATTTTTACTCCAATTGTTTCCTTAGAAACACTGACACAGTCCACACTAGTTTAACCGCTAGTTATCGTACATTTTTCCTCCAATTGTTTCCTTAGAAACACTGACGCAGTCCACACTAGTTTAACCGCTAGTTATCGTACATTTTTACTCCAATTGTTTCCTTAGAAACACTGACACAGTCCACACTAGTTTAACCGCTAGTTATCGTACATTTTTCCTCCAATTGTTTCCTTAGAAACACTGACGCAGTCCACACTAGTTTAACCGCTAGTTATCGTACATTTTTACTCCAATTGTTTCCTTAGAAACACTGACACAGTCCACACTAGTTTAACCGCTAGTTATCGTACATTTTTCCTCCAATTGTTTCCTTAGAAACACTGACACAGTCCACACTAGTTTAACCGCTAGTTATCGTACATTTTTACTCCAATTGTTTCCTTAGAAACAATGACGCAGTCCACACTAGTTTAACCGCTAGTTATCGTACATTTTCACTCCAATTGTTTCCTTAGAAACACTGACACAGTCCACACTAGTTTAACCGCTAGTTATCGTACATTTTCACTCCAATTGTTTCCTTAGAAACACTGACACAGTCCACACTAGTTTAACCGCTAGTTATCGTACATTTTTACTCCAATTGTTTCCTTAGAAACACTGACACAGTCCACACTAGTTTAACCGCTAGTTATCGTACATTTTTCCTCCAATTGTTTCCTTAGAAACAATGACGCAGTCCACACTAGTTTAACCGCTAGTTATCGTACATTTTTACTCCAATTGTTTCCTTAGAAACAATGACGCAGTCCACACTAGTTTAACCGCTAGTTATCGTACATTTTCACTCCAATTGTTTCCTTAGAAACACTGACACAGTCCACACTAGTTTAACCGCTAGTTATCGTACATTTTTACTCCAATTGTTTCCTTAGAAACAATGACGCAGTCCACACTAGTTTAACCGCTAGTTATCGTACATTTTCACTCCAATTGTTTCCTTAGAAACACTGACACAGTCCACACTAGTTTAACCGCTAGTTATCGTACATTTTCACTCCAATTGTTTCCTTAGAAACACTGACACAGTCCACACTAGTTTAACCGCTAGTTATCGTACATTTTTACTCCAATTGTTTCCTTAGAAACACTGACACAGTCCACACTAGTTTAACCGCTAGTTATCGTACATTTTTCCTCCAATTGTTTCCTTAGAAACACTGACGCAGTCCACACTAGTTTAACCGCTAGTTATCGTACATTTTTACTCCAATTGTTTCCTTAGAAACACTGACACAGTCCACACTAGTTTAACCGCTAGTTATCGTACATTTTTCCTCCAATTGTTTCCTTAGAAACACTGACGCAGTCCACACTAGTTTAACCGCTAGTTATCGTACATTTTTACTCCAATTGTTTCCTTAGAAACACTGACACAGTCCACACTAGTTTAACCGCTAGTTATCGTACATTTTTCCTCCAATTGTTTCCTTAGAAACACTGACACAGTCCACACTAGTTTAACCGCTAGTTATCGTACATTTTTACTCCAATTGTTTCCTTAGAAACAATGACGCAGTCCACACTAGTTTAACCGCTAGTTATCGTACATTTTCACTCCAATTGTTTCCTTAGAAACACTGACACAGTCCACACTAGTTTAACCGCTAGTTATCGTACATTTTCACTCCAATTGTTTCCTTAGAAACACTGACACAGTCCACACTAGTTTAACCGCTAGTTATCGTACATTTTTACTCCAATTGTTTCCTTAGAAACACTGACACAGTCCACACTAGTTTAACCGCTAGTTATCGTACATTTTTCCTCCAATTGTTTCCTTAGAAACAATGACGCAGTCCACACTAGTTTAACCGCTAGTTATCGTACATTTTTACTCCAATTGTTTCCTTAGAAACAATGACGCAGTCCACACTAGTTTAACCGCTAGTTATCGTACATTTTCACTCCAATTGTTTCCTTAGAAACACTGACACAGTCCACACTAGTTTAACCGCTAGTTATCGTACATTTTTACTCCAATTGTTTCCTTAGAAACAATGACGCAGTCCACACTAGTTTAACCGCTAGTTATCGTACATTTTCACTCCAATTGTTTCCTTAGAAACACTGACACAGTCCACACTAGTTTAACCGCTAGTTATCGTACATTTTCACTCCAATTGTTTCCTTAGAAACACTGACACAGTCCACACTAGTTTAACCGCTAGTTATCGTACATTTTTACTCCAATTGTTTCCTTAGAAACACTGACACAGTCCACACTAGTTTAACCGCTAGTTATCGTACATTTTTCCTCCAATTGTTTCCTTAGAAACACTGACGCAGTCCACACTAGTTTAACCGCTAGTTATCGTACATTTTTACTCCAATTGTTTCCTTAGAAACACTGACACAGTCCACACTAGTTTAACCGCTAGTTATCGTACATTTTTCCTCCAATTGTTTCCTTAGAAACACTGACGCAGTCCACACTAGTTTAACCGCTAGTTATCGTACATTTTTACTCCAATTGTTTCCTTAGAAACACTGACACAGTCCACACTAGTTTAACCGCTAGTTATCGTACATTTTCCCTCCAATTGTTTCCTTAGAAACACTGACGCAGTCCACACTAGTTTAACCGCTAGTTATCGTACATTTTTACTCCAATTGTTTCCTTAGAAACACTGACACAGTCCACACTAGTTTAACCGCTAGTTATCGTACATTTTTCCTCCAATTGTTTCCTTAGAAACACTGACGCAGTCCACACTAGTTTAACCGCTAGTTATCGTACATTTTTCCTCCAATTGTTTTCTTAGAAACACTGACACAGTCCACACTAGTTTAACCGCTAGTTATCGTACATTTTTCCTCCAATTGTTTCCTTAGAAACACTGACGCAGTCCACACTAGTTTAACCGCTAGTTATCGTACATTTTTACTCCAATTGTTTCCTTAGAAACACTGACACAGTCCACACTAGTTTAACCGCTAGTTATCGTACATTTTTACTCCAATTGTTTCCTTAGAAACACTGACGCAGTCCACACTAGTTTAACCGCTAGTTATCGTACATTTTTACTCCAATTGTTTCCTTAGAAACACTGACACAGTCCACACTAGTTTAACCGCTAGTTATCGTACATTTTTCCTCCAATTGTTTCCTTAGAAACACTGACGCAGTCCACACTAGTTTAACCGCTAGTTATCGTACATTTTTACTCCAATTGTTTTCTTAGAAACACTGACACAGTCCACACTAGTTTAACCGCTAGTTATCGTACATTTTTCCTCCAATTGTTTCCTTAGAAACACTGACGCAGTCCACACTAGTTTAACCGCTAGTTATCGTACATTTTTACTCCAATTGTTTCCTTAGAAACACTGACACAGTCCACACTAGTTTAACCGCTAGTTATCGTACATTTTTCCTCCAATTGTTTCCTTAGAAACACTGACGCAGTCCACACTAGTTTAACCGCTAGTTATCGTACATTTTTACTCCAATTGTTTTCTTAGAAACAATGACGCAGTCCACACTAGTTTAACCGCTAGTTATCGTACATTTTTACTCCAATTGTTTCCTTAGAAACACTGACGCAGTCCACACTAGTTTAACCGCTAGTTATCGTACATTTTAAGTCCAATTGTTTCCTTAGAAACACTGACACAGTCCACACTAGTTTAACCGCTAGTTATCGTACATTTTTACTCCAATTGTTTCCTAAGAAACAATGACGCAGTCCACACTAGTTTAACCGCTAGTTATCGTACATTTTTACTCCAATTGTTTCCTTAGAAACACTGACGCAGTCCACACTAGTTTAACCGCTAGTTATCGTACATTTTTACTCCAATTGTTTCCTTAGAAACACTGACGCAGTTCACACTAGTTTAACCGCTAGTTATCGTACATTTTTACTCCAATTGTTTCCTTAGAAACAATGACGCAGTCCACACTAGTTTAACCGCTAGTTATCGTACATTTTTACTCCAATTGTTTCCTTAGAAACACTGACACAGTCCACACTAGTTTAACCGCTAGTTATCGTACATTTTTACTCCAATTGTTTCCTTAGAAACAATGACGCAGTCCACACTAGTTTAACCGCTAGTTATCGTACATTTTTACTCCAATTGTTTCCTTAGAAACACTGACGCAGTCCACACTAGTTTAACCGCTAGTTATCGTACATTTTAAGTCCAATTGTTTCCTTAGAAACACTGACACAGTCCACACTAGTTTAACCGCTAGTTATCGTACATTTTTACTCCAATTGTTTCCTTAGAAACAATGACGCAGTCCACACTAGTTTAACCGCTAGTTATCGTACATTTTTACTCCAATTGTTTCCTTAGAAACACTGACACAGTCCACACTAGTTTAACCGCTAGTTATCGTACATTTTTCCTCCAATTGTTTCCTTAGAAACAATGACGCAGTCCACACTAGTTTAACCGCTAGTTATCGTACATTTTTCCTCCAATTGTTTCCTTAGAAACACTGACGCAGTCCACACTAGTTTAACAGCTAGTTATCGTACATTTTAAGTCCAATTGTTTCCTTAGAAACACTGACACAGTCCACACTAGTTTAACCGCTAGTTATCGTACATTTTTACTCCAATTGTTTCCTTAGAAACAATGACGCAGTCCACACTAGTTTAACCGCTAGTTATCGTACATTTTTACTCCAATTGTTTCCTTAGAAACACTGACGCAGTCCACACTAGTTTAACCGCTAGTTATCGTACATTTTTACTCCAATTGTTTCCTTAGAAACACTGACGCAGTCCACACTAGTTTAACCGCTAGTTATCGTACATTTTTACTCCAATTGTTTCCTTAGAAACACTGACACAGTCCACACTAGTTTAACCGCTAGTTATCGTACATTTTTACTCCAATTGTTTCCTTAGAAACAATGACGCAGTCCACACTAGTTTAACCGCTAGTTATCGTACATTTTTACTCCAATTGTTTCCTTAGAAACACTGACGCAGTCCACACTAGTTTAACCGCTAGTTATCGTACATTTTTACTCCAATTGTTTCCTTAGAAACACTGACGCAGTCCACACTAGTTTAACCGCTAGTTATCGTACATTTTTACTCCAATTGTTTCCTTAGAAACACTGACACAGTCCACACTAGTTTAACCGCTAGTTATCGTACATTTTTCCTCCAATTGTTTCCTTAGAAACACTGACGCAGTCCACACTAGTTTAACCGCTAGTTATCGTACATTTTTACTCCAATTGTTTCCTTAGAAACACTGACACAGTCCACACTAGTTTAACCGCTAGTTATCGTACATTTTTCCTCCAATTGTTTCCTTAGAAACACTGACGCAGTCCACACTAGTTTAACCGCTAGTTATCGTACATTTTTACTCCAATTGTTTCCTTAGAAACACTGACGCAGTCCACACTAGTTTAACCGCTAGTTATCGTACATTTTTCCTCCAATTGTTTCCTTAGAAACACTGACGCAGTCCACACTAGTTTAACCGCTAGTTATCGTACATTTTTACTCCAATTGTTTTCTTAGAAACACTGACACAGTCCACACTAGTTTAACCGCTAGTTATCGTACATTTTTCCTCCAATTGTTTCCTTAGAAACACTGACGCAGTCCACACTAGTTTAACCGCTAGTTATCGTACATTTTTACTCCAATTGTTTCCTTAGAAACACTGACACAGTCCACACTAGTTTAACCGCTAGTTATCGTACATTTTTCCTCCAATTGTTTCCTTAGAAACACTGACGCAGTCCACACTAGTTTAACCGCTAGTTATCGTACATTTTTACTCCAATTGTTTCCTTAGAAACACTGACACAGTCCACACTAGTTTAACCGCTAGTTATCGTACATTTTTCCTCCAATTGTTTCCTTAGAAACACTGACGCAGTCCACACTAGTTTAACCGCTAGTTATCGTACATTTTTACTCCAATTGTTTTCTTAGAAACACTGACACAGTCCACACTAGTTTAACCGCTAGTTATCGTACATTTTTACTCCAATTGTTTCCTTAGAAACAATGACGCAGTCCACACTAGTTTAACCGCTAGTTATCGTACATTTTTACTCCAATTGTTTCCTTAGAAACACTGACACAGTCCACACTAGTTTAACCGCTAGTTATCGTACATTTTTACTCCAATTGTTTCCTTAGAAACACTGACGCAGTCCACACTAGTTTAACCGCTAGTTATCGTACATTTTAAGTCCAATTGTTTCCTTAGAAACACTGACACAGTCCACACTAGTTTAACCGCTAGTTATCGTACATTTTTACTCCAATTGTTTCCTTAGAAACAATGACGCAGTCCACACTAGTTTAACCGCTAGTTATCGTACATTTTTACTCCAATTGTTTCCTTAGAAACACTGACACAGTCCACACTAGTTTAACCGCTAGTTATCGTACATTTTTCCTCCAATTGTTTCCTTAGAAACAATGACGCAGTCCACACTAGTTTAACCGCTAGTTATCGTACATTTTTACTCCAATTGTTTCCTTAGAAACACTGACGCAGTCCACACTAGTTTAACAGCTAGTTATCGTACATTTTAAGTCCAATTGTTTCCTTAGAAACACTGACACAGTCCACACTAGTTTAACCGCTAGTTATCGTACATTTTTACTCCAATTGTTTCCTTAGAAACAATGACGCAGTCCACACTAGTTTAACCGCTAGTTATCGTACATTTTTACTCCAATTGTTTCCTTAGAAACACTGACGCAGTCCACACTAGTTTAACCGCTAGTTATCGTACATTTTTACTCCAATTGTTTCCTTAGAAACACTGACGCAGTCCACACTAGTTTAACCGCTAGTTATCGTACATTTTTACTCCAATTGTTTCCTTAGAAACACTGACACAGTCCACACTAGTTTAACCGCTAGTTATCGTACATTTTTACTCCAATTGTTTCCTTAGAAACAATGACGCAGTCCACACTAGTTTAACCGCTAGTTATCGTACATTTTTACTCCAATTGTTTCCTTAGAAACACTGACGCAGTCCACACTAGTTTAACCGCTAGTTATCGTACATTTTTACTCCAATTGTTTCCTTAGAAACACTGACGCAGTCCACACTAGTTTAACCGCTAGTTATCGTACATTTTTACTCCAATTGTTTCCTTAGAAACACTGACACAGTCCACACTAGTTTAACCGCTAGTTATCGTACATTTTTACTCCAATTGTTTCCTTAGAAACACTGACACAGTCCACACTAGTTTAACCGCTAGTTATCGTACATTTTTCCTCCAATTGTTTCCTTAGAAACACTGACGCAGTCCACACTAGTTTAACCGCTAGTTATCGTACATTTTTACTCTCCAATTGTTTCTTAGAAACACTGACACAGTCCACACTAGTTTAACCGCTAGTTATCGTACATTTTTCCTCCAATTGTTTCCTTAGAAACACTGACGCAGTCCACACTAGTTTAACCGCTAGTTATCGTACATTTTTACTCCAATTGTTTCCTTAGAAACACTGACACAGTCCACACTAGTTTAACCGCTAGTTATCGTACATTTTTCCTCCAATTGTTTCCTTAGAAACACTGACGCAGTCCACACTAGTTTAACCGCTAGTTATCGTACATTTTTACTCCAATTGTTTCCTTAGAAACACTGACACAGTCCACACTAGTTTAACCGCTAGTTATCGTACATTTTTCCTCCAATTGTTTCCTTAGAAACACTGACGCAGTCCACACTAGTTTAACCGCTAGTTATCGTACATTTTTACTCCAATTGTTTCCTTAGAAACACTGACACAGTCCACACTAGTTTAACCGCTAGTTATCGTACATTTTTCCTCCAATTGTTTCCTTAGAAACACTGACGCAGTCCACACTAGTTTAACCGCTAGTTATCGTACATTTTTACTCCAATTGTTTCTTAGAAACACTGACACAGTCCACACTAGTTTAACCGCTAGTTATCGTACATTTTTACTCCAATTGTTTCCTTAGAAACAATGACGCAGTCCACACTAGTTTAACCGCTAGTTATCGTACATTTTTACTCCAATTGTTTCCTTAGAAACACTGACACAGTCCACACTAGTTTAACCGCTAGTTATCGTACATTTTTACTCCAATTGTTTCCTTAGAAACACTGACGCAGTCCACACTAGTTTAACCGCTAGTTATCGTACATTTTAAGTCCAATTGTTTCCTTAGAAACACTGACACAGTCCACACTAGTTTAACCGCTAGTTATCGTACATTTTTACTCCAATTGTTTCCTTAGAAACAATGACGCAGTCCACACTAGTTTAACCGCTAGTTATCGTACATTTTTACTCCAATTGTTTCCTTAGAAACACTGACACAGTCCACACTAGTTTAACCGCTAGTTATCGTACATTTTTCCTCCAATTGTTTCCTTAGAAACAATGACGCAGTCCACACTAGTTTAACCGCTAGTTATCGTACATTTTTACTCCAATTGTTTCCTTAGAAACACTGACGCAGTCCACACTAGTTTAACAGCTAGTTATCGTACATTTTAAGTCCAATTGTTTCCTTAGAAACACTGACACAGTCCACACTAGTTTAACCGCTAGTTATCGTACATTTTTACTCCAATTGTTTCCTTAGAAACAATGACGCAGTCCACACTAGTTTAACCGCTAGTTATCGTACATTTTTACTCCAATTGTTTCCTTAGAAACACTGACGCAGTCCACACTAGTTTAACCGCTAGTTATCGTACATTTTTACTCCAATTGTTTCCTTAGAAACACTGACGCAGTCCACACTAGTTTAACCGCTAGTTATCGTACATTTTTACTCCAATTGTTTCCTTAGAAACACTGACACAGTCCACACTAGTTTAACCGCTAGTTATCGTACATTTTTACTCCAATTGTTTCCTTAGAAACACTGACGCAGTCCACACTAGTTTAACCGCTAGTTATCGTACATTTTTACTCCAATTGTTTCCTTAGAAACACTGACGCAGTCCACACTAGTTTAACCGCTAGTTATCGTACATTTTTACTCCAATTGTTTCCTTAGAAACACTGACGCAGTCCACACTAGTTTAACCGCTAGTTATCGTACATTTTTACTCCAATTGTTTCCTTAGAAACACTGACACAGTCCACACTAGTTTAACCGCTAGTTATCGTACATTTTTACTCCAATTGTTTCCTTAGAAACAATGACGCAGTCCACACTAGTTTAACCGCTAGTTATCGTACATTTTTACTCCAATTGTTTCCTTAGAAACACTGACACAGTCCACACTAGTTTAACCGCTAGTTATCGTACATTTTTCCTCCAATTGTTTCCTTAGAAACACTGACGCAGTCCACACTAGTTTAACCGCTAGTTATCGTACATTTTTACTCCAATTGTTTCCTTAGAAACACTGACACAGTCCACACTAGTTTAACCGCTAGTTATCGTACATTTTTCCTCCAATTGTTTCCTTAGAAACACTGACGCAGTCCACACTAGTTTAACCGCTAGTTATCGTACATTTTTACTCCAATTGTTTTCTTAGAAACACTGACACAGTCCACACTAGTTTAACCGCTAGTTATCGTACATTTTTCCTCCAATTGTTTCCTTAGAAACACTGACGCAGTCCACACTAGTTTAACCGCTAGTTATCGTACATTTTTACTCCAATTGTTTCCTTAGAAACACTGACACAGTCCACACTAGTTTAACCGCTAGTTATCGTACATTTTTCCTCCAATTGTTTCCTTAGAAACACTGACGCAGTCCACACTAGTTTAACCGCTAGTTATCGTACATTTTTACTCCAATTGTTTCCTTAGAAACACTGACACAGTCCACACTAGTTTAACCGCTAGTTATCGTACATTTTTCCTCCAATTGTTTCCTTAGAAACACTGACGCAGTCCACACTAGTTTAACCGCTAGTTATCGTACATTTTTACTCCAATTGTTTTCTTAGAAACACTGACACAGTCCACACTAGTTTAACCGCTAGTTATCGTACATTTTTCCTCCAATTGTTTCCTTAGAAACACTGACACAGTCCACACTAGTTTAACCCGCTAGTTATCGTACATTTTTCCTCCAATTGTTTCCTTAGAAACACTGACGCAGTCCACACTAGTTTAACCGCTAGTTATCGTACATTTTTACTCCAATTGTTTTCTTAGAAACAATGACGCAGTCCACACTAGTTTAACCGCTAGTTATCGTACATTTTTACTCCAATTGTTTCCTTAGAAACACTGACGCAGTCCACACTAGTTTAACCGCTAGTTATCGTACATTTTAAGTCCAATTGTTTCCTTAGAAACACTGACACAGTCCACACTAGTTTAACCGCTAGTTATCGTACATTTTTACTCCAATTGTTTCCTTAGAAACAATGACGCAGTCCACACTAGTTTAACCGCTAGTTATCGTACATTTTTACTCCAATTGTTTCCTTAGAAACACTGACGCAGTCCACACTAGTTTAACCGCTAGTTATCGTACATTTTTACTCCAATTGTTTCCTTAGAAACACTGACGCAGTTCACACTAGTTTAACCGCTAGTTATCGTACATTTTTACTCCAATTGTTTCCTTAGAAACAATGACGCAGTCCACACTAGTTTAACCGCTAGTTATCGTACATTTTACTCCAATTGTTTCCTTAGAAACACTGACACAGTCCACACTAGTTTAACCGCTAGTTATCGTACATTTTACTCCAATTGTTTCCTTAGAAACAATGACGCAGTCCACACTAGTTTAACCGCTAGTTATCGTACATTTTTACTCCAATTGTTTCCTTAGAAACACTGACGCAGTCCACACTAGTTTAACCGCTAGTTATCGTACATTTTAAGTCCAATTGTTTCCTTAGAAACACTGACACAGTCCACACTAGTTTAACCGCTAGTTATCGTACATTTTTACTCCAATTGTTTCCTTAGAAACAATGACGCAGTCCACACTAGTTTAACCGCTAGTTATCGTACATTTTTACTCCAATTGTTTCCTTAGAAACACTGACACAGTCCACACTAGTTTAACCGCTAGTTATCGTACATTTTTCCTCCAATTGTTTCCTTAGAAACAATGACGCAGTCCACACTAGTTTAACCGCTAGTTATCGTACATTTTTACTCCAATTGTTTCCTTAGAAACACTGACGCAGTCCACACTAGTTTAACCGCTAGTTATCGTACATTTTAAGTCCAATTGTTTCCTTAGAAACACTGACACAGTCCACACTAGTTTAACCGCTAGTTATCGTACATTTTTACTCCAATTGTTTCCTTAGAAACAATGACGCAGTCCACACTAGTTTAACCGCTAGTTATCGTACATTTTTACTCCAATTGTTTCCTTAGAAACACTGACGCAGTCCACACTAGTTTAACCGCTAGTTATCGTACATTTTTACTCCAATTGTTTCCTTAGAAACACTGACGCAGTCCACACTAGTTTAACCGCTAGTTATCGTACATTTTTACTCCAATTGTTTCCTTAGAAACACTGACACAGTCCACACTAGTTTAACCGCTAGTTATCGTACATTTTTACTCCAATTGTTTCCTTAGAAACAATGACGCAGTCCACACTAGTTTAACCGCTAGTTATCGTACATTTTTACTCCAATTGTTTCCTTAGAAACACTGACGCAGTCCACACTAGTTTAACCGCTAGTTATCGTACATTTTTACTCCAATTGTTTCCTTAGAAACACTGACGCAGTCCACACTAGTTTAACCGCTAGTTATCGTACATTTTTACTCCAATTGTTTCCTTAGAAACACTGACGCAGTCCACACTAGTTTAACCGCTAGTTATCGTACATTTTTACTCCAATTGTTTCCTTAGAAACACTGACACAGTCCACACTAGTTTAACCGCTAGTTATCGTACATTTTTACTCCAATTGTTTCCTTAGAAACAATGACGCAGTCCACACTAGTTTAACCGCTAGTTATCGTACATTTTTACTCCAATTGTTTCCTTAGAAACACTGACGCAGTCCACACTAGTTTAACCGCTAGTTATCGTACATTTTTACTCCAATTGTTTCCTTAGAAACACTGACGCAGTCCACACTAGTTTAACCGCTAGTTATCGTACATTTTTACTCCAATTGTTTCCTTAGAAACACTGACACAGTCCACACTAGTTTAACCGCTAGTTATCGTACACTTTTCCTCCAATTGTTTCCTTAGAAACACTGACGCAGTCCACACTAGTTTAACCGCTAGTTATCGTACATTTTTACTCCAATTGTTTTCTTAGAAACACTGACACAGTCCACACTAGTTTAACCGCTAGTTATCGTACATTTTTCCTCCAATTGTTTCCTTAGAAACACTGACGCAGTCCACACTAGTTTAACCGCTAGTTATCGTACATTTTTACTCCAATTGTTTCCTTAGAAACACTGACACAGTCCACACTAGTTTAACCGCTAGTTATCGTACATTTTTCCTCCAATTGTTTCCTTAGAAACACTGACGCAGTCCACACTAGTTTAACCGCTAGTTATCGTACATTTTTACTCCAATTGTTTTCTTAGAAACAATGACGCAGTCCACACTAGTTTAACCGCTAGTTATCGTACATTTTTACTCCAATTGTTTCCTTAGAAACACTGACGCAGTCCACACTAGTTTAACCGCTAGTTATCGTACATTTTAAGTCCAATTGTTTCCTTAGAAACACTGACACAGTCCACACTAGTTTAACCGCTAGTTATCGTACATTTTTACTCCAATTGTTTCCTTAGAAACAATGACGCAGTCCACACTAGTTTAACCGCTAGTTATCGTACATTTTTACTCCAATTGTTTCCTTAGAAACACTGACGCAGTCCACACTAGTTTAACCGCTAGTTATCGTACATTTTTACTCCAATTGTTTCCTTAGAAACACTGACGCAGTCCACACTAGTTTAACCGCTAGTTATCGTACATTTTTACTCCAATTGTTTCCTTAGAAACAATGACGCAGTCCACACTAGTTTAACCGCTAGTTATCGTACATTTTACTCCAATTGTTTCCTTAGAAACACTGACGCAGTCCACACTAGTTTAACCGCTAGTTATCGTACATTTTCACTCCAATTGTTTCCTTAGAAACACTGACACAGTCCACACTAGTTTAACCGCTAGTTATCGTACATTTTTACTCCAATTGTTTCCTTAGAAACAATGACGCAGTCCACACTAGTTTAACCGCTAGTTATCGTACATTTTTACTCCAATTGTTTCCTTAGAAACACTGACACAGTCCACACTAGTTTAACCGCTAGTTATCGTACATTTTACTCCAATTGTTTCCTTAGAAACACTGACACAGTCCACACTAGTTTAACCGCTAGTTATCGTACATTTTTACTCCAATTGTTTCCTTAGAAACACTGACGCAGTCCACACTAGTTTAACCGCTAGTTATCGTACATTTTTACTCCAATTGTTTCCTTAGAAACACTGACGCAGTCCACACTAGTTTAACCGCTAGTTATCGTACATTTTTACTCCAATTGTTTCCTTAGAAACACTGACGCAGTCCACACTAGTTTAACCGCTAGTTATCGTACATTTTTACTCCAATTGTTTCCTTAGAAACACTGACACAGTCCACACTAGTTTAACCGCTAGTTATCGTACATTTTTCCTCCAATTGTTTCCTTAGAAACACTGACGCAGTCCACACTAGTTTAACCGCTAGTTATCGTACATTTTTACTCCAATTGTTTCCTTAGAAACACTGACACAGTCCACACTAGTTTAACCGCTAGTTATCGTACATTTTCCTCCAATTGTTTCCTTAGAAACACTGACGCAGTCCACACTAGTTTAACCGCTAGTTATCGTACATTTTTACTCCAATTGTTTCCTTAGAAACACTGACACAGTCCACACTAGTTTAACCGCTAGTTATCGTACATTTTTCCTCCAATTGTTTCCTTAGAAACACTGACGCAGTCCACACTAGTTTAACCGCTAGTTATCGTACATTTTTACTCCAATTGTTTCTTAGAAACACTGACACAGTCCACACTAGTTTAACCGCTAGTTATCGTACATTTTACTCCAATTGTTTCCTTAGAAACACTGACGCAGTCCACACTAGTTTAACCGCTAGTTATCGTACATTTTTACTCCAATTGTTTCCTTAGAAACACTGACACAGTCCACACTAGTTTAACCGCTAGTTATCGTACATTTTACTCCAATTGTTTCCTTAGAAACACTGACACAGTCCACACTAGTTTAACCGCTAGTTATCGTACATTTTTACTCCAATTGTTTCCTTAGAAACAATGACGCAGTCCACACTAGTTTAACCGCTAGTTATCGTACATTTTTACTCCAATTGTTTCCTTAGAAACACTGACGCAGTCCACACTAGTTTAACCGCTAGTTATCGTACATTTTTACTCCAATTGTTTCCTTAGAAACACTGACGCAGTCCACACTAGTTTAACCGCTAGTTATCGTACATTTTTACTCCAATTGTTTCCTTAGAAACAATGACGCAGTCCACACTAGTTTAACCGCTAGTTATCGTACATTTTACTCCAATTGTTTCCTTAGAAACACTGACACAGTCCACACTAGTTTAACCGCTAGTTATCGTACATTTTTACTCCAATTGTTTCCTTAGAAACAATGACGCAGTCCACACTAGTTTAACCGCTAGTTATCGTACATTTTTACTCCAATTGTTTCCTTAGAAACACTGACGCAGTCCACACTAGTTTAACCGCTAGTTATCGTACATTTTAAGTCCAATTGTTTCCTTAGAAACACTGACACAGTCCACACTAGTTTAACCGCTAGTTATCGTACATTTTTACTCCAATTGTTTCCTTAGAAACAATGACGCAGTCCACACTAGTTTAACCGCTAGTTATCGTACATTTTTACTCCAATTGTTTCCTTAGAAACACTGACACAGTCCACACTAGTTTAACCGCTAGTTATCGTACATTTTTCCTCCAATTGTTTCCTTAGAAACAATGACGCAGTCCACACTAGTTTAACCGCTAGTTATCGTACATTTTTACTCCAATTGTTTCCTTAGAAACACTGACGCAGTCCACACTAGTTTAACAGCTAGTTATCGTACATTTTAAGTCCAATTGTTTCCTTAGAAACACTGACACAGTCCACACTAGTTTAACCGCTAGTTATCGTACATTTTTACTCCAATTGTTTCCTTAGAAACAATGACGCAGTCCACACTAGTTTAACCGCTAGTTATCGTACATTTTTACTCCAATTGTTTCCTTAGAAACACTGACGCAGTCCACACTAGTTTAACCGCTAGTTATCGTACATTTTTACTCCAATTGTTTCCTTAGAAACACTGACGCAGTCCACACTAGTTTAACCGCTAGTTATCGTACATTTTTACTCCAATTGTTTCCTTAGAAACACTGACGCAGTCCACACTAGTTTAACCGCTAGTTATCGTACATTTTTACTCCAATTGTTTCCTTAGAAACACTGACACAGTCCACACTAGTTTAACCGCTAGTTATCGTACATTTTTACTCCAATTGTTTCCTTAGAAACAATGACGCAGTCCACACTAGTTTAACCGCTAGTTATCGTACATTTTTACTCCAATTGTTTCCTTAGAAACACTGACGCAGTCCACACTAGTTTAACCGCTAGTTATCGTACATTTTTACTCCAATTGTTTCCTTAGAAACACTGACGCAGTCCACACTAGTTTAACCGCTAGTTATCGTACATTTTTACTCCAATTGTTTCCTTAGAAACACTGACACAGTCCACACTAGTTTAACCGCTAGTTATCGTACATTTTTACTCCAATTGTTTCCTTAGAAACACTGACGCAGTCCACACTAGTTTAACCGCTAGTTATCGTACATTTTTACTCCAATTGTTTCCTTAGAAACACTGACGCAGTCCACACTAGTTTAACCGCTAGTTATCGTACATTTTTACTCCAATTGTTTCCTTAGAAACACTGACGCAGTCCACACTAGTTTAACCGCTAGTTATCGTACATTTTTACTCCAATTGTTTCCTTAGAAACACTGACACAGTCCACACTAGTTTAACCGCTAGTTATCGTACATTTTTCCTCCAATTGTTTCCTTAGAAACACTGACGCAGTCCACACTAGTTTAACCGCTAGTTATCGTACATTTTTACTCCAATTGTTTCCTTAGAAACACTGACACAGTCCACACTAGTTTAACCGCTAGTTATCGTACATTTTTCCTCCAATTGTTTCCTTAGAAACACTGACGCAGTCCACACTAGTTTAACCGCTAGTTATCGTACATTTTTACTCCAATTGTTTCCTTAGAAACACTGACACAGTCCACACTAGTTTAACCGCTAGTTATC
>OX459104.1:18150138-18360077 GCA_949775045.1 Metridium senile
GTTTAACCGCTAGTTATCGTACATTTTTACTCCAATTGTTTCCTTAGAAACAATGACGCAGTCCCACACTAGTTTAACCGCTAGTTATCGTACATTTTTACTCCAATTGTTTCCTTAGAAACACTGACACAGTCCACACTAGTTTAACCGCTAGTTATCGTACATTTTTCCTCCAATTGTTTCCTTAGAAACAATGACGCAGTCCACACTAGTTTAACCGCTAGTTATCGTACATTTTTACTCCAATTGTTTCCTTAGAAACACTGACGCAGTCCACACTAGTTTAACCGCTAGTTATCGTACATTTTAAGTCCAATTGTTTCCTTAGAAACACTGACACAGTCCACACTAGTTTAACCGCTAGTTATCGTACATTTTTACTCCAATTGTTTCCTTAGAAACAATGACGCAGTCCACACTAGTTTAACCGCTAGTTATCGTACATTTTTACTCCAATTGTTTCCTTAGAAACACTGACGCAGTCCACACTAGTTTAACCGCTAGTTATCGTACATTTTTACTCCAATTGTTTCCTTAGAAACACTGACGCAGTCCACACTAGTTTAACCGCTAGTTATCGTACATTTTACTCCAATTGTTTCCTTAGAAACACTGACGCAGTCCACACTAGTTTAACCGCTAGTTATCGTACATTTTTACTCCAATTGTTTCCTTAGAAACACTGACGCAGTCCACACTAGTTTAACCGCTAGTTATCGTACATTTTTACTCCAATTGTTTCCTTAGAAACACTGACGCAGTCCACACTAGTTTAACCGCTAGTTATCGTACATTTTTACTCCAATTGTTTCCTTAGAAACACTGACGCAGTCCACACTAGTTTAACCGCTAGTTATCGTACATTTTTACTCCAATTGTTTCCTAGAAACACTGACGCAGTCCACACTAGTTTAACCGCTAGTTATCGTACATTTTTACTCAATTGTTTCCTTAGAAACACTGACACAGTCCACACTAGTTTAACCGCTAGTTATCGTACATTTTTACTCCAATTGTTTCCTTAGAAACAATGACGCAGTCCACACTAGTTTAACCGCTAGTTATCGTACATTTTTACTCCAATTGTTTCCTTAGAAACACTGACGCAGTCCACACTAGTTTACCGCTAGTTATCGTACATTTTTACTCCAATTGTTTCCTTAGAAACACTGACGCAGTCCACACTAGTTTAACCGCTAGTTATCGTACATTTTTACTCCAATTGTTTCCTTAGAAACACTGACACAGTCCACACTAGTTTAACCGCTAGTTATCGTACACTTTTCCTCCAATTGTTTCCTTAGAAACACTGACGCAGTCCACACTAGTTTAACCGCTAGTTATCGTACATTTTTACTCCAATTGTTTCTTAGAAACACTGACACAGTCCACACTAGTTTAACCGCTAGTTATCGTACATTTTTCCTCCAATTGTTTCCTTAGAAACACTGACGCAGTCCACACTAGTTTAACCGCTAGTTATCGTACATTTTTACTCCAATTGTTTCCTTAGAAACACTGACACAGTCCACACTAGTTTAACCGCTAGTTATCGTACATTTTTCCTCCAATTGTTTCCTTAGAAACACTGACGCAGTCCACACTAGTTTAACCGCTAGTTATCGTACATTTTTACTCCAATTGTTTCTTAGAAACAATGACGCAGTCCACACTAGTTTAACCGCTAGTTATCGTACATTTTTACTCCAATTGTTTCCTTAGAAACACTGACGCAGTCACACTAGTTTAACCGCTAGTTATCGTACATTTTAAGTCCAATTGTTTCCTTAGAAACACTGACACAGTCCACACTAGTTTACCGCTAGTTATCGTACATTTTTACTCCAATTGTTTCCTTAGAAACAATGACGCAGTCCACACTAGTTTAACCGCTAGTTATCGTACATTTTTACTCCAATTGTTTCCTTAGAAACACTGACGCAGTCCACACTAGTTTAACCGCTAGTTATCGTACATTTTTACTCCAATTGTTTCCTTAGAAACACTGACGCAGTCCACACTAGTTTAACCGCTAGTTATCGTACATTTTTTACTCCAATTGTTTCCTTAGAAACAATGACGCAGTCCACACTAGTTTAACCGCTAGTTATCGTACATTTTTACTCCAATTGTTTCCTTAGAAACAATGACGCAGTCCACACTAGTTTAACCGCTAGTTATCGTACATTTTCACTCCAATTGTTTCCTTAGAAACACTGACACAGTCCACACTAGTTTAACCGCTAGTTATCGTACATTTTACTCCAATTGTTTCCTTAGAAACAATGACGCAGTCCACACTAGTTTAACCGCTAGTTATCGTACATTTTCACTCCAATTGTTTCCTTAGAAACACTGACACAGTCCACACTAGTTTAACCGCTAGTTATCGTACATTTTCACTCCAATTGTTTCCTTAGAAACACTGACACAGTCCACACTAGTTTAACCGCTAGTTATCGTACATTTTTACTCCAATTGTTTCCTTAGAAACAATGACGCAGTCCACACTAGTTTAACCGCTAGTTATCGTACATTTTTACTCCAATTGTTTCCTTAGAAACACTGACGCAGTCCACACTAGTTTAACCGCTAGTTATCGTACATTTTTACTCCAATTGTTTCCTTAGAAACACTGACGCAGTCCACACTAGTTTAACCGCTAGTTATCGTACATTTTTACTCCAATTGTTTCCTTAGAAACACTGACACAGTCCACACTAGTTTAACCGCTAGTTATCGTACATTTTTCCTCCAATTGTTTCCTTAGAAACACTGACGCAGTCCACACTAGTTTAACCGCTAGTTATCGTACATTTTTACTCCAATTGTTTCCTTAGAAACACTGACACAGTCCACACTAGTTTAACCGCTAGTTATCGTACATTTTCCTCCAATTGTTTCCTTAGAAACACTGACGCAGTCCACACTAGTTTAACCGCTAGTTATCGTACATTTTTACTCCAATTGTTTCCTTAGAAACACTGACACAGTCCACACTAGTTTAACCGCTAGTTATCGTACATTTTTCCTCCAATTGTTTCCTTAGAAACACTGACGCAGTCCACACTAGTTTAACCGCTAGTTATCGTACATTTTTACTCCAATTGTTTTCTTAGAAACACTGACACAGTCCACACTAGTTTAACCGCTAGTTATCGTACATTTTTCCTCCAATTGTTTCCTTAGAAACACTGACGCAGTCCACACTAGTTTAACCGCTAGTTATCGTACATTTTTACTCCAATTGTTTCCTTAGAAACACTGACACAGTCCACACTAGTTTAACCGCTAGTTATCGTACATTTTAAGTCCAATTGTTTCCTTAGAAACACTGACACAGTCCACACTAGTTTAACCGCTAGTTATCGTACATTTTTACTCCAATTGTTTCCTTAGAAACAATGACGCAGTCCACACTAGTTTAACCGCTAGTTATCGTACATTTTTACTCCAATTGTTTCCTTAGAAACACTGACGCAGTCCACACTAGTTTAACCGCTAGTTATCGTACATTTTTACTCCAATTGTTTCCTTAGAAACACTGACGCAGTTCACACTAGTTTAACCGCTAGTTATCGTACATTTTTACTCCAATTGTTTCCTTAGAAACAATGACGCAGTCCACACTAGTTTAACCGCTAGTTATCGTACATTTTTACTCCAATTGTTTCCTTAGAAACACTGACACAGTCCACACTAGTTTAACCGCTAGTTATCGTACATTTTTACTCCAATTGTTTCCTTAGAAACAATGACGCAGTCCACACTAGTTTAACCGCTAGTTATCGTACATTTTTACTCCAATTGTTTCCTTAGAAACACTGACGCAGTCCACACTAGTTTAACCGCTAGTTATCGTACATTTTAAGTCCAATTGTTTCCTTAGAAACACTGACACAGTCCACACTAGTTTAACCGCTAGTTATCGTACATTTTTACTCCAATTGTTTCCTTAGAAACAATGACGCAGTCCACACTAGTTTAACCGCTAGTTATCGTACATTTTTACTCCAATTGTTTCCTTAGAAACACTGACACAGTCCACACTAGTTTAACCGCTAGTTATCGTACATTTTTCCTCCAATTGTTTCCTTAGAAACAATGACGCAGTCCACACTAGTTTAACCGCTAGTTATCGTACATTTTTCCTCCAATTGTTTCCTTAGAAACACTGACGCAGTCCACACTAGTTTAACAGCTAGTTATCGTACATTTTAAGTCCAATTGTTTCCTTAGAAACACTGACACAGTCCACACTAGTTTAACCGCTAGTTATCGTACATTTTTACTCCAATTGTTTCCTTAGAAACAATGACGCAGTCCACACTAGTTTAACCGCTAGTTATCGTACATTTTTACTCCAATTGTTTCCTTAGAAACACTGACACAGTCCACACTAGTTTAACCGCTAGTTATCGTACATTTTTCCTCCAATTGTTTCCTTAGAAACAATGACGCAGTCCACACTAGTTTAACCGCTAGTTATCGTACATTTTTACTCCAATTGTTTCCTTAGAAACACTGACGCAGTCCACACTAGTTTAACAGCTAGTTATCGTACATTTTAAGTCCAATTGTTTCCTTAGAAACACTGACACAGTCCACACTAGTTTAACCGCTAGTTATCGTACATTTTTACTCCAATTGTTTCCTTAGAAACAATGACGCAGTCCACACTAGTTTAACCGCTAGTTATCGTACATTTTTACTCCAATTGTTTCCTTAGAAACACTGACGCAGTCCACACTAGTTTAACCGCTAGTTATCGTACATTTTTACTCCAATTGTTTCCTTAGAAACACTGACGCAGTCCACACTAGTTTAACCGCTAGTTATCGTACATTTTTACTCCAATTGTTTCCTTAGAAACACTGACACAGTCCACACTAGTTTAACCGCTAGTTATCGTACATTTTTACTCCAATTGTTTCCTTAGAAACAATGACGCAGTCCACACTAGTTTAACCGCTAGTTATCGTACATTTTTACTCCAATTGTTTCCTTAGAAACACTGACGCAGTCCACACTAGTTTAACCGCTAGTTATCGTACATTTTTACTCCAATTGTTTCCTTAGAAACACTGACGCAGTCCACACTAGTTTAACCGCTAGTTATCGTACATTTTTACTCCAATTGTTTCCTTAGAAACACTGACACAGTCCACACTAGTTTAACCGCTAGTTATCGTACATTTTTCCTCCAATTGTTTCCTTAGAAACACTGACGCAGTCCACACTAGTTTAACCGCTAGTTATCGTACATTTTTACTCCAATTGTTTCCTTAGAAACACTGACACAGTCCACACTAGTTTAACCGCTAGTTATCGTACATTTTTCCTCCAATTGTTTCCTTAGAAACACTGACGCAGTCCACACTAGTTTAACCGCTAGTTATCGTACATTTTTACTCCAATTGTTTCCTTAGAAACACTGACACAGTCCACACTAGTTTAACCGCTAGTTATCGTACATTTTTCCTCCAATTGTTTCCTTAGAAACACTGACGCAGTCCACACTAGTTTAACCGCTAGTTATCGTACATTTTTACTCCAATTGTTTTCTTAGAAACACTGACACAGTCCACACTAGTTTAACCGCTAGTTATCGTACATTTTTCCTCCAATTGTTTCCTTAGAAACACTGACGCAGTCCACACTAGTTTAACCGCTAGTTATCGTACATTTTTACTCCAATTGTTTCCTTAGAAACACTGACACAGTCCACACTAGTTTAACCGCTAGTTATCGTACATTTTTCCTCCAATTGTTTCCTTAGAAACACTGACGCAGTCCACACTAGTTTAACCGCTAGTTATCGTACATTTTTACTCCAATTGTTTCCTTAGAAACACTGACACAGTCCACACTAGTTTAACCGCTAGTTATCGTACATTTTTCCTCCAATTGTTTCCTTAGAAACACTGACGCAGTCCACACTAGTTTAACCGCTAGTTATCGTACATTTTTACTCCAATTGTTTTCTTAGAAACACTGACACAGTCCACACTAGTTTAACCGCTAGTTATCGTACATTTTTCCTCCAATTGTTTCCTTAGAAACACTGACGTAGTCCACACTAGTTTAACCGCTAGTTATCGTACATTTTTACTCCAATTGTTTCCTTAGAAACACTGACACAGTCCACACTAGTTTAACCGCTAGTTATCGTACATTTTTCCTCCAATTGTTTCCTTAGAAACACTGACGCAGTCCACACTAGTTTAACCGCTAGTTATCGTACATTTTTACTCCAATTGTTTTCTTAGAAACAATGACGCAGTCCACACTAGTTTAACCGCTAGTTATCGTACATTTTTACTCCAATTGTTTCCTTAGAAACACTGACGCAGTCCACACTAGTTTAACCGCTAGTTATCGTACATTTTAAGTCCAATTGTTTCCTTAGAAACACTGACACAGTCCACACTAGTTTAACCGCTAGTTATCGTACATTTTTACTCCAATTGTTTCCTTAGAAACAATGACGCAGTCCACACTAGTTTAACCGCTAGTTATCGTACATTTTTACTCCAATTGTTTCCTTAGAAACACTGACGCAGTCCACACTAGTTTAACCGCTAGTTATCGTACATTTTTACTCCAATTGTTTCCTTAGAAACACTGACGCAGTTCACACTAGTTTAACCGCTAGTTATCGTACATTTTTACTCCAATTGTTTCCTTAGAAACAATGACGCAGTCCACACTAGTTTAACCGCTAGTTATCGTACATTTTTACTCCAATTGTTTCCTTAGAAACACTGACACAGTCCACACTAGTTTAACCGCTAGTTATCGTACATTTTTACTCCAATTGTTTCCTTAGAAACAATGACGCAGTCCACACTAGTTTAACCGCTAGTTATCGTACATTTTTACTCCAATTGTTTCCTTAGAAACACTGACGCAGTCCACACTAGTTTAACCGCTAGTTATCGTACATTTTAAGTCCAATTGTTTCCTTAGAAACACTGACACAGTCCACACTAGTTTAACCGCTAGTTATCGTACATTTTTACTCCAATTGTTTCCTTAGAAACAATGACGCAGTCCACACTAGTTTAACCGCTAGTTATCGTACATTTTTACTCCAATTGTTTCCTTAGAAACACTGACACAGTCCACACTAGTTTAACCGCTAGTTATCGTACATTTTTCCTCCAATTGTTTCCTTAGAAACAATGACGCAGTCCACACTAGTTTAACCGCTAGTTATCGTACATTTTTACTCCAATTGTTTCCTTAGAAACACTGACGCAGTCCACACTAGTTTAACCGCTAGTTATCGTACATTTTAAGTCCAATTGTTTCCTTAGAAACACTGACACAGTCCACACTAGTTTAACCGCTAGTTATCGTACATTTTTCCTCCAATTGTTTCCTTAGAAACAATGACGCAGTCCACACTAGTTTAACCGCTAGTTATCGTACATTTTTACTCCAATTGTTTCCTTAGAAACACTGACGCAGTCCACACTAGTTTAACCGCTAGTTATCGTACATTTTTACTCCAATTGTTTCCTTAGAAACACTGACGCAGTCCACACTAGTTTAACCGCTAGTTATCGTACATTTTTACTCCAATTGTTTCCTTAGAAACACTGACACAGTCCACACTAGTTTAACCGCTAGTTATCGTACATTTTTACTCCAATTGTTTCCTTAGAAACAATGACGCAGTCCACACTAGTTTAACCGCTAGTTATCGTACATTTTTACTCCAATTGTTTCCTTAGAAACACTGACGCAGTCCACACTAGTTTAACCGCTAGTTATCGTACATTTTTACTCCAATTGTTTCCTTAGAAACACTGACGCAGTCCACACTAGTTTAACCGCTAGTTATCGTACATTTTTACTCCAATTGTTTCCTTAGAAACACTGACGCAGTCCACACTAGTTTAACCGCTAGTTATCGTACATTTTTACTCCAATTGTTTCCTTAGAAACACTGACACAGTCCACACTAGTTTAACCGCTAGTTATCGTACATTTTTACTCCAATTGTTTCCTTAGAAACAATGACGCAGTCCACACTAGTTTAACCGCTAGTTATCGTACATTTTTACTCCAATTGTTTCCTTAGAAACACTGACGCAGTCCACACTAGTTTAACCGCTAGTTATCGTACATTTTCACTCCAATTGTTTCCTTAGAAACACTGACGCAGTCCACACTAGTTTAACCGCTAGTTATCGTACATTTTTACTCCAATTGTTTCCTTAGAAACACTGACGCAGTCCACACTAGTTTAACCGCTAGTTATCGTACATTTTTACTCCAATTGTTTCCTTAGAAACACTGACGCAGTCCACACTAGTTTAACCGCTAGTTATCGTACATTTTTACTCCAATTGTTTCCTTAGAAACACTGACACAGTCCACACTAGTTTAACCGCTAGTTATCGTACATTTTTCCTCCAATTGTTTCCTTAGAAACACTGACGCAGTCCACACTAGTTTAACCGCTAGTTATCGTACATTTTTACTCCAATTGTTTCCTTAGAAACACTGACGCAGTCCACACTAGTTTAACCGCTAGTTATCGTACATTTTTACTCCAATTGTTTCCTTAGAAACACTGACACAGTCCACACTAGTTTAACCGCTAGTTATCGTACATTTTTACTCCAATTGTTTCCTTAGAAACACTGACGCAGTCCACACTAGTTTAACCGCTAGTTATCGTACATTTTTACTCCAATTGTTTCCTTAGAAACACTGACGCAGTCCACACTAGTTTAACCGCTAGTTATCGTACATTTTTACTCCAATTGTTTCCTTAGAAACACTGACACAGTCCACACTAGTTTAACCGCTAGTTATCGTACATTTTTACTCCAATTGTTTCCTTAGAAACACTGACGCAGTCCACACTAGTTTAACCGCTAGTTATCGTACATTTTTACTCCAATTGTTTCCTTAGAAACACTGACGCAGTCCACACTAGTTTAACCGCTAGTTATCGTACATTTTTACTCCAATTGTTTCCTTAGAAACACTGACACAGTCCACACTAGTTTAACCGCTAGTTATCGTACATTTTTACTCCAATTGTTTCCTTAGAAACAATGACGCAGTCCACACTAGTTTAACCGCTAGTTATCGTACATTTTTACTCCAATTGTTTCCTTAGAAACACTGACGCAGTCCACACTAGTTTAACCGCTAGTTATCGTACATTTTTACTCCAATTGTTTCCTTAGAAACACTGACACAGTCCACACTAGTTTAACCGCTAGTTATCGTACATTTTTACTCCAATTGTTTCCTTAGAAACACTGACGCAGTCCACACTAGTTTAACCGCTAGTTATCGTACATTTTTACTCCAATTGTTTCCTTAGAAACACTGACGCAGTCCACACTAGTTTAACCGCTAGTTATCGTACATTTTTACTCCAATTGTTTCCTTAGAAACACTGACACAGTCCACACTAGTTTAACCGCTAGTTATCGTACATTTTTCCTCCAATTGTTTCCTTAGAAACACTGACGCAGTCCACACTAGTTTAACCGCTAGTTATCGTACATTTTTACTCCAATTGTTTTCTTAGAAACACTGACGCAGTCCACACTAGTTTAACCGCTAGTTATCGTACATTTTTACTCCAATTGTTTTCTTTGAACATACAATTATGTAGTCACGCAACGTTCTATTACATGTGGAATGACTTTTTAGTGTTCCCTCCAAGTATGTTTTTAGGTCTGGATGATTTGGGCCTTGTGCTTGAACTTAAACAAGAAAAGCAAAAATATTTCAAAAGCATTGTAAGTTATAGGTGAGCGTAGTGTTTACAAGTGTTGGTATTGTGATGCTAATTTGCCAACCATTAACACAATACATTTTTTTATTTTCTTTGTTCTAATAACAATGGTTGGTTGGTAAAACGTGTTGAATCGATGTTGAATTTGAAATAATAATAATAATAATAATAATAATAATAATAATAATAATAATAATAATAATAATAATAATAATAATAATAATAATAATAATAATAATAATAATAATAATGACGATGATGATGATGATGATGATGATAATAATTTACATTTATATGAGCGCGTATCCAAATAAATGCTCTATGCGCTATAACATAATATATAACAAAAATAAAAAAATTAGAAAACTATAAAAATAAACAACTATAAATCAAAATAGTTTTAAAACAAGTAAGTCTTGAGTTGAAAGAGTTTAAAAGCGTTCAAACATTGCCATTCAACAAAATCAAACGGATGTTGAAGCAAATGTTGAAACCGTTTGCCTGGGCCTTTATCTATAGCATAGTTAATAGCATAGTTAACTATGCCTATAGTTTAGATTTTGGGGTATTGATGACGTCACGTGATGAGTTAGATGACGTCACGTGATGGCCCAGATTGGAAAAAAGCTTCTTTTGATCTGTTTTATTACCCAATAAAGAGTTATTGTTATTATTATTAGAACGAAGAAAACAAACCTTGTGATATCCTGGTCGTTATCTTCCATCAATGACGACTTCTTTGGCAAAGAACCTAATGGAAAACATCAAAACTAATCACCCAATTCACCAATGACAAACCTACCAACTTTGCTGCAAATTAATCATTTAATAATAAGGCCTAATCCGGGCCCAGAAGTCGCCGTTAGACGCCATGACTATAAGCACCTGATTGGCTAATGAGCAGAATTTGGCCTGGCAATTCCCCTTTTATACCGGAACTTCCTATTTAAAGGCCCGAGCAAATGCACGCAACATTGTTGGCCAACATTGTTGCGATACAGTTTGTTGAACACGAGAACAAAAGAAATGTTGGATGAGTTTCATCAAACATCATCCAACAGGGTGTTTAAACATGTTGGTCCAACAATGTTGCGTGCGTTTGTACGGGCCTTAAGGTGTTTCCAAGAAGTTTTTTATTGATCACACTTCCAATTTTCATTTAGCGAATTGATCAACTTTCCTGATCCGATTCAAGATGTATTTTGCACCAGATACAAAGCATAGATTGAAGTTTTGATTGATGTCAATATCAACTCAATTGGTATTGCTATGACAACTTAAATTAACGTGAAACACAGATGGCGGAAATAGGTTTTTCTAAAATATCTCGCATTTTCGATGAGCTTCAGAAAAATGACAATATAGGTGATAAACTTCACATTCATGCACTATTATTCTGACCATTGTTAGGATGTTTCATTAGAGTGATTTCAAATAAATCGCAAAAATAATGCTTTTGCAAGACCGCACAAAAAAAATAGGCAAACACCACAACCGAACCGCATAAAAATTGGCTAAAAAACCGCAACCGCAATAAATAAATAAAACTTGACCAAAACAACCGGTGATAAAAGTGAAATGATCTGACTTATAATTTTTCACCGTAGAAAATCGTTTCTCACCCTTTAGCGAGTCCGAAATTGATAAAGAAACCGCTCAGTTTTGCAACACCACATGCATTCAGGATGACACTTTATAGTGAGTTAACCCAACCCGTATAGTGAGTAAAAGTGAAGTTAAACGCAATATATTGAGTACATTGTACTCAATGGCCGTCTATATTTATGTTTACTCTTAATAATGAGTTGGGTTTACTCGCTATAAAGTGTCATCCTGAATGCATGATTAACTCAATATAGTGAGGTGTATCTACTCAGCCGTTTTTTAGATGTACCGACATCCTTTGCAGGCTTCAGAATGTGGACCGTAGTTTCGGCTGCGACAACGATTTTTAAAACAGGTGTATATTTATTTACAATAAGAATTTACCTATACTTGAATTGACACCATCATGTTTAGCAAGAGCCATTAGGAAACCATAGAACGTCACTCTTTGTACTGACGACAGGATACTCTTTATTGTTGATACTGGTGGACACCTGAACAATACCACACAAACATTACACTAGACGCACTTACGTGTGTTTACTCAGGCTACGTCATAGAGCAGGTGTGGTTTACCTGTGGCATTACGTCATGTGTAATCTCGACACAACGATAGACCCATAGATAGAAAAGGTAAACTTAGACTCAGGCTACCCCGCAGTTTTTACACCGAATTATTCATGAGACATTTACAAAAGAAGCCATGACTATGACGAGTGTTGTAAATCTTCTTAAAAAACTCAGGAATAATTAATGAGACATTTTCAAAAGAAACCATGTCGAGTTTTGTAAATCTGATACAACACTAGTGTTGTATATCCTGATTTGCATAAGTTTTAACATGTAGTTAGTCTTGGTCGTTTTGGTAACATTTGAAAGAACTAACATAGACGGTTTTTTAGTAGTGTTTGTATCGGCTATACAATCTGTATAACTAGTATTTATAATGACATAGCATGACAAAAATGAATATATTAATGATTTGTAAAATGTAAAATATTTTCTGTGTGTGTAGTGAGAGAGTGAGTACAAAACACAACCACATCACCAAATGCAGTTAAAATAATATATCGTGTATAAATTATTATTATAATTATTATTTATCAAACTACATATTATGCATTACCTGAATACATTAGCGTGTGTATGTATAATCTGTGCAATAGCGTCCAGGAACACCTGGACCTCAACACCATCACAGTTACCGGTTGGTATATTATCTGGTAATGGGTTGTCCTGCTGTGATGTTTTATATTGAGATGACCTGGTCGTTGGTACCACCACTACTTGTCCAGGACGATAATTTCCTGTAAGAATTTCCTGGTAAACATCATGGAGTTTGTCAATGAACTCTGGAAAGAATAAGAATGACAAAATGTGAATAAATTTCAGGCCAGATCTTCTCGGGAACCGAACCCAGTGGTAATATTCTGTCGCTCATTTCTTGCTCCCAGAATAAATACCCCTGGGAACGTAATCTGTTGGAGAATGTTCCGGAAGTCAAAATTCAAACTTATTTAACAACATTCTTTGAATGGTTATCTTGATTTGCATTGGTCGATCTAATAAGCTTCCGCAACAAGCTGGTTCCCGAGGATGCAATCATTGACAAAAGTGTTGGCACGAATATGTGTTAAAGTAATTTTAGCACTGCTGAAATATAACTACTCCCCCCCTTCAAGATGTTGATGATGGTGATGATAATGATGTTGATTAGGGTAATAATGATGATGATGGTAGATAATGTTGATGATGGTGATGATAATGATGTTGATTAGGGTAATAATGATGATGGTAGATAATGTTGATGATAATGATGTTGATTAGGGTAATGATGATGATGGTAGATAATGTTGATGATGGTGATGATAATGATGTTGATTAGGGTAATGATGATGATGATAGATAATGTTGATGATGGTGATGATAATGATGTTGATTAGGGTAATGATGATGATGGTAGATAATGTTGATGATGGTGATGATAATGATGTTGATTAGGGTAATGATGATGATGGTAGATAATGTTGATGATGGTGATGGTAATGATATTGATTAGGGTAATGATGATGATAGATAGATAATGTTGATGATGGTGATGATAATGATGTTGATAAGGGTAATAATGATGATGATGGTAGATAATGTTGATGATGATAATGGTTATGATTAAGAAATATAAAACAACGCGCGTGTCTATGTACTGTGATATAAACACGCTGGGAGATGTAGAGCACGAGAGAAGCAAGCTTAGAAACACAAGCTTCTTGAGTGCTCTACATCTCCCAGCGTGTTTATATCATAGTACATAGACACAAGCAGCCGTTTTATATTTCTTTTATGAAATTTTTTTAGCAAAAAAATGCAGAGAAAAATGCTTTTCTACCGAATGTTCGTAAACAAGAATCAGAGCGTGCGACAGCATTCGTCATTTTCATTCTCTGTTCTCTCATATAAACATGGCCATCAACCAATCAGAGCGCGTGTTACATACCAAACATTTGATAATATATTTTATATCACCCTCCCTATCAATAACTTTACCTTCGTAGCAAAACTGTATCTGAAAGGCATAAAGAAAATCAGAAAACGACATCAAGCAGTCTACTGCATCCTCCATTAGAACTATCTTTGCAGCTTTTTGTATCGGCGTAAAAGGAAAATCAGAACACAACAGGCAAATCAGTGAATGATACTCTGATGCTGTTAGCAAGTCTCCATTTTTGCCGATATTTTTGAAGGCTTTCCAGAAGACACGGATAAAGCAAGGCCTATTCCATGAGGTTGCCTTTATGTACTTGTATTCACGGAATAGAGTATGGTTGCCCTGGACGACGCTCCTGAAACTTTAAGGAGAGGGAGATTGGTACTAGGTGTATTTGGCTTTACAGTGTAGTACAATTTGTTAGTTGAATGTCAGTTGGTCAGTTGGTTGGTGGAATGATTGGTGGGTTGGTTGGTTGGTTGGTCGGTTGGATTGTTTGCTGGTTGGCTGTACAGTGTAGTACAATTTGTTAGTTTCATGGCTAGTGGTCACTTGGTTGGTAGATTGCTTAATTGATTTCATGGTTGGTTTATTTTATGGTTGGATGGTTGGATGGTTGGATGGTTGGATGGTTGGATGGTTGGATGGTTGGATGTTCAAGTTGGCCTACTGAATTCAGGAGTAATTTCAATGATTGTCTCAGACATAATGAATGCTACCCTGGATGTAAGAGGAATTATTTTCCGAGGTCAACTATGGCAAGCATGGAGTGCGAGTGTTGTAAAATAATACCTTTGGTCACGTCCATTGGTGCCTCGCTTTCATACTAATCATCCAATCAAACCAGTTTTTGTTCTGGGTATGTTTGTTTTGATAGTTTTACTTGACCAGTGCAGTAGCATACCAGTCAAACCGGTTTTTGTTCTGGGTATGTTTGTTTTAATAGTTTCACTTGGTGCATGAATTATATCATTTTTGTAGGGTTTGCAACATAAAGTACCTGCTGCTTTCATTTGATCACATACATGCTGCAAACACGCAAGTGTCTAACTTGCACAAACCGGTTTTCTATCCCTAGGGACAGCTCATTCATATCTCATCCAATAAGCTTTACTGTGCAACTCGCCGTATCGTAGTCACTTACTGAACAAAAACTTTTGATGAATTTTTGATATTATTTTGACATTTTTTCGTCTCAAGTTGACCAATCAGGTACAAGTTTATATAAAAAGACGGAGACTTTAGAAATTTTGATGTCTGTAATTGGTCCGATTGAGATGAAAAAATGTCCAAAATTCATCAAAAGTTTTTGTAAGTGACTACAGTACGGCGAGTCGCACAGTAATGTGTTATATTTGTCTCACCCAGAAAGGCCTGGGAATGAATTCATATGATAACCAATCAACGTACAAGTTCAGATCTTGAACTGAATTTCTAACTGAGAATCTCAACTGTTAACGTTGTGACTAGAGGTATGATTTTACGAAACTCTCGCTTGCTATAGTTGACTTCGGGAAATAATTTACCCAGGGAGAATAATAATAATTAATAATAATAATCTATTAATTCATATTGCACAAAATCAATCATGAGATTTTCAAATGCGCATAATAATAATAATTTATTAATTACAGCAGTTCTCAGTCACACGTGCACCGCTCGCATAAAAAGCACCGCTATAAAACGTGAAGTTGGTGGACGTCAATCAAACTGTGTTTACAAGACCCATGGTGTTTTTACTTCAGTCGAGTTGCGAAACATGTCTGAATCTGGAAGCTGAATTTCCACAATAACTTCTTCATCGGATTCAGACATGTTTCCACCCCGACTGAAGTAAAAACACCATGCGTCTCGTAAACACAGTTTGATTGACGTCCACCAACTTCACGTTTTATAGTGGTGCTTTTTATGTGAGCGGTGCATGCACATGTGACTGAGAACTGCTGTAATTTATAAAGCGCCATATATCAATTTACATTTTCATCAGCGCATGAATGAATGAAAGCCTGTAAAATAGATACATGAATGAATGGATCTTGGTTGATTGAGAGAAATAATACATACTAGTCACTAAGAAATCTTGCCGGCACTACCCTAGGGTTGTCTTCTCTTTGTTCCAGTAATTGTGCAATAGCATCCTAAATACAAAACAAACAAACAATTAACTTAGATCTATGAGCTAGAAATTACCATTACTATCAATTACTGTGCAACTTGCCGTACCGTAGTCACTTACAAAAAATTTTCATGAATTTTTGACAATATTTTGACCTTTTTTCATCTTAATCGGACCAATTACAGATATCAAAGTTTGTAAAGTCTCCGACTTTCGATATAAACTCTGCCTCTCGATATTAACGCGTACCTCTCCGATTGAGAAGAAAAAATATAAAAATAATGTCAAAAATTCATCAATAGTTTTTGTACAGTTATATCAAGTGACTATGGTACGGCGAGTAGCACAGTTAGTAAGTCCTTCAGAAGGTACTTTAGAACCAACCAGCGGTTTCAAGTGAACATGCACAGCTTTTTAGCATCCTGGCCCCAAGGGGAAAAAAATGGTGTGTTAATGCTAATCTGACAGGGATTGGGATATTTCTATGTTTTTTTATAATCAATTGAAAACTGCATATTAAATTAAAAGTGGAAAAACTAATCAAACTAGACGCTCTATGAGCGCTCACATCGAGCTCAACAATATTTGAAAAGTTTTGAACAATGTATACATTGAGTATTGAGTGCTTCGAGTGTGTACTAATAAACATGACGGCTTTCTTGTTCGACTCGTGTTCTTTGTATTTAAAGTCTCTTGCTTGTACAAATTCTTGACTTTGGGTGGATCTGATTTTAGCATTTATACAGTCAGTTTTCATGTCAGTTGTTATAGTATTGTTAGTTGTTTGTAGTGTAGACAAGAGTCATAATTTGGTCATAATTTTGAATTCTCACGGCTCGTGAGAACTTGTAAGAACTTTGTTATCAATGCTAGACATGCTAATAGATTCGTGAAATTACGCTAAACATTTTTTAGTGTGGTCCTACCACGAATGGTATATGCATTTGTATGTATCATCTGCGTGTTAGCCTTCTCCATTTAGCCTTCTTAGACCTTATTACTTTGTTTGGTTGACGAAGCTCATGTCCAAACTCGCATTACTAGTCGGCCAGCTTCACGTATTATGATTGTCGAAGTTCGAAGATAAGCGCAACATGAGCATTACAATAGATGTCAAAAAATAAGCGCTATGATTGGATGGAGATTGACGTCCGGCGCTATGATTGGATGCAGATTGACATTGACGATTGACGGTAGTACTTCCGGGGTTGACCGGAAGTCATTTTGGCGACCAAGAGAAGAACACTTTGCATTTTAAGACATCGAGCTTTTCGCTCGATGTAATAAACTGGAACTCACCATTACTATCACATAGTAAACATTGCTATTATATGGTGGCATGCGTGGCCTAGTGGTGAGAGTGCAGGCCTTTCACCACTGCAACCTGAGTTTGATTCCCCGGCTAAGGCAACAAGTGAATAGAGTTTGTTTGATGTGTTGTTCTCTCTCAATGCCAAAGGGGTTTTCTCTGGGTTCTCTGGTTTTCCTCCCTCCACAAAAATTAACATGTAAGCAGATGTGTGAGTTAAAATATTTATAATATAGAGGTAGTGTGTGTTGAATACTTAAACATCAGCCAAATGGCTAGCAATATTCTGTATCATCTCACAATATTTCTTAGTCTTTCTCAAGAATACATTGCCGCATACAACAAGTGGCATGATGGTCTAGTGGTTGGGGGATCCACTTTCCGGGCCTAATGGTCTGGGTTTGATTCCCAGCCTGGTTGATTACATTGTGTCCTTGGGCAAGACATTTTACTCTCTCAGTGCCTCATCTTCTTGGATAAGGACATAAAGCCGGAGGTCCCGTTTGCATTCACCCAAATTCCTATATATGGTGGACATAAAATATCTTGTTGTGCTCTTCCAAAAGAGCAGCTAGGGAATTGTCTCCCGGCACAACAATAAGGTCTCAATTATGACACAGTCTAAATTATTCAATATTGCATGAATGTAGACTTAAATAGTAAATACACCTACTTGCAATAAAATTGTCATACAAAATCACAAAGAAAATAGAACATTTGTGATTTAGTGCAAAAGGAATTAATTAAGACAAAAGAAAGGGTTGAGCTTGAGTGATCTTCTTTTGTCTTTTAATCAATTCCTATCATAATAAATCACAAATGTTCTATTTTCTTTATAACAAATGTATTATTTTTGTATGACAATTAACCCTACTGCAAGTCTAGGCGTAAGTTCATTTAATAGATTTCTATAATTTAACTCAGCTAACATACCTCCATATATGTCCCTACATTGTATTTCGCTGAAACAATGAATGAGCAATTTTCAATAATAATAATAATAATGATGATGATGATGATAATAATACACAAATTTCCAACATGGTCCTTACTCAAAACAAACGGAATAATGGCGCACGCGAGAAAAATACATTTTTCAACAAAGTTGAACAATAAAGCAAGTTTTCATACCTAAATACTGCTCGTTTGTCATAGAAAACCTATCAGCCCCTGTAGCAGTCATTTCAGAATATATTCTCAAAAGAGTTCGAGCATTTACAGCCTTTTTGATTAACCAAACATCATTTTTCACGACATAGTTTTTTTGTTGTTATTTCTTCACTATGGACGCCATTGGATACAGCGAAAAAAATGTACAGCGGTATCAACATCGTGACGCATTGTGGGTAAGCTTTCAAAATTCAAAATGGCGGCAAATGACAATTTGGACAACTTCTCCGAAGAGGAATTTTATCGGAATTTTTTACTTGAAAATCCCCAATTTTTATCCCAAAAAACGCAACCACAAGATACCATAGAGTTTATTCCCAAACCTGGGTTTGTTTTAAAGTCTAAAGTGGAATCAGAAGATGGTGAAAAGAAGGTTTTTGTAAATGTCTGCACGTCTGAAAATGTGCCGAATCCAAGAGAAGTAAGCGAAGAAGAGCTTGCAGAAATCCTAGATTCAGAGGATCCTTTGAGATATAGAGTACCATTGAGTCTTGGCGAGCCACATGCAGAATTGGATAAAACCGGGCAAGGTAAGAAAGACTGTTTTAATAATGTTTAAACAGTAAGTTAATATAGGTCATATGTTTGATAATTAACTTATTTTAATTCTGTTCTGAACATTAAAGCTTATGTAGGATGGAGTACACTCACATAGTATTTTAGAGAAAAATAAACATGGGAAATGTGTCTTTTGGTATTTCGACCATATGAAAAAGTAGATTTGCTCATTATAATGTTTGTTGTTATCTGAAATTTGTATAACTTGTATCCATAGCAACGTGATTTATTTATAGTTTAACCATCTATTTATTCATTAATTAATTTATTCAATAATCTATTTATTCATTTGTTTGACCATTTATTATCCATCCATCCATTCATTCATGCATTCATGCATTTATCCATTTATTCATGCATTCATTCATTCATTCATTCATTCATCCATTCATCCATCCATCCATTCATTCATTCATCCATCCATCAATTCATCCATTCATCCATTCATCCATTCATCCATCCATCCATTCATTCATTCATCCATTCATCCATCCATCCATTCATCCATTCATCCATCCATCCATCCATCCATTCATCCATCCATCCATTCATTCATTCATTCATTCATTCATTCATTCATCCATCCATCCATTCATTCATTCATTCATCCATCCATCCATTCATTCATTCATTCATCCATTCATCCATTCATCCATCCATCCATCCATTCATCCATCCATCCATCCATCCATTCATTCATTCATTCATTCATCCATCCATCCATCCATCCATCCATCCATCCATCCATCCATCCATTCATCCATCCATCCATCCATCCATCCATTCATTCTTTTATTTATTTATTATCCAATCTAAAATAAGATTCATTGTATTTTCCCCAGGTTGTACAGTCTATGATATTGTCATTAACCCTGCATTTCTACAAAAGGTTCAAGACAATGTTTTCTTTAGAAACTTTTTTCTCACCGTCGTATTCCAGGGTCTAGAAGAAAAATATGGCTTAGACTTAGATAGGAATTGGACATTATTAAAGAACAAGAAATGCATGGGTACGATACAAAGCCAGTGTGTTAGGAGCAAGAGCAAACCTGTAATAGTTGATATGGATAACAAGATGGCAGGTAACGACCACTACCCCATCCCCCTCTACCCTCACACACACACACACAGTTGGACTGTGGCTATATACACCTATTTCATAAAACATTTTCCCAGCTTTAGCAACAAACATCAAGCCAAGACCGACATGAGTGATGGTTTAACATACACCTTTTTCAAAAATTGTTGTCGCAGCCGAAGTTGCAGTCCACACTCTGAAGCCTGCAAAGGTTGTTGGTAATATGAACATAATTTTGTGATTCATTACACGTTTTTCAAATAAATATCAGTGTTTCATCATCTGCCACAGACTGTAACAGTGTTATGGTCATATAACACAAACACGTCCATCCAAAATATGCTATGAATAAATCAATAGCAAGAGAGAAAATTCTGAAATCTTTTAAAGAAATACTTGTTTTATCATTTACCACAGACTGTAGCAGTGTTATGGTCATACAACACAAACATGTCCATCCAACATATGCTATGAATGAATTGATAACAGGGTTTGTGCTACTCCTTAAACTCCTTGAAAACTCCTTAGATTTGATTTACGTTTTTAAGGGCACTTGAAAAGCCCTTGAATTTTAGAAAATCAGCAAAAACTCCTTAAAAACTCCTTAATTCTAGCTAGAGTAGGGTAAAAATTCCAGTATTGCAAATTAAAGTTAAGTAAAAATCATAGTATTATACATCATTTTCGTAAATTTGTAAATTTTCGTATATCAAAGTTGTCGCAAAAAGTGCTTAAAAATTACTTTTTGGTCCTTGAAAACTCCTTAGATTTTGTTTACTGACATCAGCACGAACCTTGTGATAACAAGAGAATAAATACAGACATCCTTTGCAGGCTTCAGTGTGTGGACCGTATAGCTTTGGCTGCGACAATGATTTTTGAAATAGGTGTATATATAATATATAGAAATGAAATTGTAAAAACAAAATGTAGGTATTTCCACTTGTTTGTTATTGTATTACAATCAATTCTGTTGAAATCAAGATTTTCATGCATTACCAGTACAAAACCAGCATTTATTTCGGTCTTCACTTGACAGGGCATCTGAAAAAGTGCGAGGGTGCGATTCCGCACTATTTCCCGAAAATCGCACTCAATCGCACTATTTATCTTTTTCCACACTTTTCGACATTTTCCACACTTTTTGACAGAAAAATACAGAAAAACTTGCAAATCTGTTGACAATGTTCTTGAATACACAATTATTCTTCAAATAAGCAAGTTTTTCATCAGAACTCATCGCATTTTGGGCTGGAAATCGACTGTAAAAAGTTGTTTTCTTTCGCCGTTTGACAATAATCTACCAGGCGTTCCTCGCGGTATCTAATTCTATAAACGCTTTTGATTGGTCTAAAAAGCATCCAATCACATGCCTCTATAAAAATACAGCAAATTTATTGGGAATTTAGCGGAAAATTTCTTCATTTTGCATCAAAATAATATTAAAAAATTATATGCAAATTAGCATTTCCGCACTTTTCCGCACTATTTGCTAAAATTTCCGCACTTTCCCAGGGTTTTTTTCCGCACTTTTTCAGATGCCCTGACTTGATGGTTGTTGCTTAAAGCTGGGACAAAATGTAATATGAAAAAATTGAAATTAAATATGGAGTTTTAAAAAAGTTATAGCTTTGCTTCTCATGTGGAATATGGTCCAATTTATGTACATGCCTGGGCAATTCCATGATCATGGAAGTTAGATTTAAAAGCCTTTTTTAACTTAAATTCCATAGAAAATTTAGAAAAAGGCATGGGTTGAGCCTTATTGGTTAGTGGATGAAGAATTGCTCTACCTCAAATCTATAAGAAAATATGAATTAATAAGTTTTGTCATGGACGTTACAGCAAAAACAACCACATTTTCAGTGAACAAGTTCAAAATACACTTATAATAATAATAATAATAATAATAATAATAATAATAATAATAATAATAATAATAATAATAATAATAATAATAATAATAATAATAATATAAGTTCTTTGGACGCATTTAAAGCTCAATGCGTTTACATAATTAAAAAGAAAAAGTAAAAGTTATTTAGTAGTTTTAGATTGAGTGACAGTTAAAAGCTTGACGGAATAGGAATGTTTTCAGTTCAGTTTTAAATTAAAATTAAATTTTAAATTAACTTATAAAGTTCACTCTTGTCTTCGCTTTGAACATTTCAAGTGTTTACCATTTGACACTCCGCATGTCTTTTATATTAAGGTCAAATTCTCACTTTCTGATTATTTTCTCTTCAACATTTTGTTCTTAATATATTATTGCAGATGAAAAGTCTCTCATAATAGAAGAAATAAAGCCTGCAGAGCCTAAATATACAATAATACTAGACCCTGAAGATGATCCTAAATATGTTGTAGTGGATATAGAACTACCTGGAGTAGTAAGTACTACATATGATGATGATGATGATGATGGTGATGATGATGATGATGATAGTGATGATGATGATGATGATTATGATGATAATTATGATGGTGATGAAAATGATTATGATGATGGTTATGATTGTGATAATGTGTAGTTCCAGAAAATATCCATACAACCCCCCGCCCCCTACGGAGGGTACAACATATGGTGATGAAGATGATGATGCTGATTATGGTGAGGGTGATGATGATGCTGGTGATAATTATGAAGGTGATGGTGATAATGGTGATGATTATGATGACACTGATGATTATGATGATGGTGATGATGATTATTATTGTGATTATAGCAATGGGGGTGATGATGGTGGTGATAATGATGATAGTGATGAACATGGTGGTGGTAATAATGATGATGGTGATAATGATGGTGATGGTGATATTGATGGTGGTGGTTATAATGATGATAGTGATGATGGTGGTAATAATGATGATGGTGATAATGATGGTGATGGTGATATTGATGGTGGTGGTTATAATGATGATAGTGATGATGGTGGTAATAATGATGATGGTGATAATGATGGTGATGGTGATATTGATGGTGGTGGTTATATTGATGATGATGATGAACATGGTCATGGTCATAATGATGATAGTGATGGTGATAATGATGTTCATGATAGTGGTGGTGATAATAATTATTATAGTGATGGTCATGGTGATGATCTTGATAGTGATGGTGGTGAGGATCTTGTTAGTGATGGTCATGGTGATAATGATGATAGTGATAGTGATGGTAATAATGGTCATAATTGTGTTGGTGATAATGATGATAGTGATGGTCATGGTGATGATAGTGATGGTCATGGTCATGGTAATAATGGTCATAATGGTGTTGGTGATAATGATGATAGTGATGGTCATGGTGATGATCTTGATAGTGATGGTCATGGTGATGATCTTGATAGTGATAGTGATGGTAATAATGGTCATAATTGTGTTGGTGATGATCTTGATAGTGATGGTAATGGTAATAATGGTCATAATTGTGTTGGTGATAATGATGATAGTGATGGTCATGGTGATGATCTTGATAGTGATGGTGATGGTAATAATGGTCAATTGTGTTGGTGATAATGATGATAGTGATGGTCATGGTGATGATCTTGATAGTGATGGTCATGGTGATGATCTTGATAGTGATAGTGATGGTAATAATGGTCATAATTGTGTTGGTGATGATCTTGATAGTGATGGTGATGGTAATAATGGTCATAATTGTGTTGGTGATGATCTTGATAGTGATGGTGATGGTGATAATGGTCATAATTGTGTTGGTGATAATGATGATAGTGATGGTCATGGTGATGATCTTGATAGTGATGGTGATGGTGATAATGGTCATAATTGTGTTGGTGATGTTGATGATAGTGATGGTCATGGTGATGATCTTGATAGTGATAGTGATGGTAATAATGGTCATAATTGTGTTGGTGATGATCTTGATAGTGATAGTGATGGTAATAATGGTCATAATTGTGTTGGTGATAATGATGATAGTGATGGTCATGGTGATGATAGTGATGGTCATGGTAATAATGGTCATAATGGTGTTGGTGATAATGATGATAGTGATGGTCATGGTGATGATAGTGATGGTCATGGTAATAATGGTCATAATGGTGTTGGTGATAATGATGATAGTGATGGTCATGGTGATGATCTTGATAGTGATGGTCATGGTGATGATCTTGATAGTGATGGTAATGGTAATAATGGTCATAATTGTGTTGGTGATGTTGATGATAGTGATGGTCATGGTGATGATCTTGATAGTGATGGTGATGGTAATAATGGTCATAATTGTGTTGGTGATGTTGATGATAGTGATGGTCATGGTGATGATCTTGATAGTGATGGTGATGGTAATAATGGTCATAATTGTGTTGGTGATGTTGATGATAGTGATGGTCATGGTGATGATCTTGATAGTGATGGTAATGGTCATAATGGTCATAATTGTGTTGGTGATAATGATGATAGTGATGGTCATGGTGATGATCTTGATAGTGATGGTGATGGTGATAATGGTCATAATTGTGTTGGTGATAATGATGATAGTGATGGTCATGGTGATGATCTTGATAGTGATAGTGATGGTCATAATGGTCATAATTGTGTTGGTGATGTTGATGATAGTGATGGTCATGGTGATGATCTTGATAGTGATGGTGATGGTAATAATGGTCATAATTGTGTTGGTGATAATGATGATAGTGATGGTCATGGTGATGATCTTGATAGTGATAGTGATGGTAATAATGGTCATAATTGTGTTGGTGATGATCTTGATAGTGATGGTCATGGTGATGATAGTGATGGTGATGGTAATAATGGTCATAATTGTGTTGGTGATGTTGATTAAAAAATGCATACATTTTTCCAGAAATCATCGCAGTGTATAGAGTTAGATGTTGGTGGAGACCGGCTTGTCCTGAACACCAATCCACAGTTGTTCCACTTAGATAAAACCCTACCGTACGTCGTGGACAACGAAACTTGTGGTGCACAGTTTAACAAGAAAACAAAAGTAAGTGATAACTTGTAGGAGTTGTTTATTTTTCCATTTTATACAGTCAAAGTCTTTTTTCTCGATTCGGAGTAAATTCAAGTGTGTTTTCTATTGTTTAGCGGTAGTACTTTAACGTGCTTGGTTTGCGATTTGTAAATAAATGTTGATAAAGAACAAGCTAAAAGATCTATGCAAGACAGAAAAGCCTTCAATGGACTACTACAACAGAATTTTGTTTCTCTGTAGTAATATGTCCCCACTGAGTAACTAATCGTTTAATAGTGGAATAAAACTGATACTGATACTGATATGTTTTACAACAAATCGAGGCTTAGCCTGTGCAAATGCGCCTTTTGTCAAATAGTACAACGGTGATAGATAACTTTAAACAGCAGAAGTAACATTATATATTTTGTTTCAGTTGCTTACAATCACAGTAGAAAGATAACAGCAGGCAAGTGCATATATCCCCGGTATGATTAAAAATAGGCAGTCCAGGACTGCATGAAGCTACTGTTTTATATGATATAAATATGAAAAATTAAAAAAGAGCTTAATTAATGATATTAAAAAGCTATTCTTAAAATTTAGTGACAATACAGGGAAAATAAATAAATGAATGAGAATGAATAAATAAAAACATCATGTGCAAGTGTTCAATTATGTTAAGTAGTGGGTAATGTATGATTCAAGCCGATGAATTTATAATTTTTACATCATGGTTTGACTAACAAAATGACTTATAATAATAAGGTATAGTAATTTTGGTATTTTTAATACTGAATTGATATAAAATATTATCGTGATTATATGGAAAATTTCGGCAAATTTCGCGCATGCGTAGTAGTCAGTGTTACTCACTTTCTATTTTTTTTTTTTGGACACTACACGATGACATAGAAGCTACGCCTCCATATATGGAGGACAGTAGCTTCAACAAAATACACCCAGTAAACAGTCCCTACTCAGTACGCGAAATTCCGAGAAAACGAGGCCTGTTTTGCGGTCTACGTTGTACGTAAAAGTAGGGGCTGTTTTGTGGTCTACGTTGTACGTAAAAGTAGGGGCTGTTTTGTGGTCTACGTTGTACGTAAAAGTAGAGACTGTTTTGTGGTCTACGTTGTACGTAAAAGTAGGGACTGTTTTGTGGTCTACGTTGTACGTAAAAGTAGGGGCTGTTTTGTGGTCTACGTTGTACGTAAAAGTAGAGACTGTTTTGTGGTCTACGTTGTACGTAAAAGTAGGGGCTGTTTTGTGGTCTACGTTGTACGTAAAAGTAGAGACTGTTTTGCGGTCTACGTTGTACGTAAAAGTAGGGACTGTTTTGTGGTCTACGTTGTACGTAAAAGTAGGGGCTGTTTTGTGGTCTACGTTGTACGTAAAACTAGAGACTGTTTTGCGGTCTACGTTGTACGTAAAAGTAGGAACTGTTTTGTGGTCTACGTTGTACGTAAAAGTAGGGACTGTTTTGCGGTCTACGTTGTACGTAAAAGTAGAGACTGTTTTATGGTCTACATTGTACGTTGTACGTAAAAGTAGAGACTGTTTTGCGGTCTACGTTGTACGTAAAAGTAGGGACTGTTTTATGGTGTACGTTGTACGTAAACGTAGAGACTGTTTTATGGTCTACGTTGTACGTAAAAGTAGAGACTGTTTTGTGGTCTACGTTGTACGTAAAAGTAGAGTCTATTTTGTGGTCTACGTTGTACGTAAAAGTAGAGACTGTTTTATGGTCTACATTGTACGTAAAAGTAGAGACTGTTTTGCGGTCTACGTTGTACGTAAACGTAGGGACTGTTTTATGGTCTACGTTGTACGTAAAAGTAGAGACTGTTTTGTGGTCTACGTTGTACGTAAAAGTAGAGACTGTTTTGTGGTCTACGTTGTACGTAAAAGTAGAGTCTATTTTGTGGTCTACGTTGTACGTAAAAGTAGAGACTGTTTTGCGGTGTACGTTGTACGTAAACATATAGACAGTTTTGTTGCCTGTAATACGTTTTATTTTAGAGTGTGAATTGTCTTACGGTCTACAGCAGGGCACCCTGACTTAACTGAATCACTATATTGTTAGTGGGTTACCTGCATGAATAAAGAACTTTATTACAGAAATGACTGTGGTTTACAGGGATTTCCGCCACAGAGAAATATCGTATTTAAACACATGAAAAACACGATAAACTAAGTACATATTGACTGAGTGGGAGGGCCGTACGGGAAAATATTTGGCTCGCGGTCATGACGTACGGACCGACCTTACTCAGTCAATAAGTATTTATCATATGACCCGTATTTTGCACGGCGCGCGCCATTTTTTGTGATGTTTCGAGTAGCGGGTTTGTACGGACCAGGTAAAAAAAGCCGTACGGGCCCCATCACGTGACTTTTTCCGAAGGTTTTCTTAAGAGCGCGCGCCGGGCAAAATACGGGTCATATGATAATTATTATTATAATTATTATAAAATACGATAATTATGTTAAACACTCTAAGATAAATCCCATACCTCCGCGCGCCCTTGTACTATTCTCTATTTACTGAATTATAGTTCTATTTTTCGGTCTATCCTTACCTCTTACTATAGATTGCATGACTATGTGTTTACACAGACAAAGTCGTATTGTGTGTGAGCAAACACTAACTTTCGGCTGCGGTCATTGTTCTTGCAGTAAATTGGACAGCCTGACAATCTTGCTGCGCCGTTTTAGCCCTTTCGAAACGTTCTATTAAACTGCATGTCATGTTTAGTTAACATTGCCTGGTGGAGAATGGATGTTTGGCGTCAATTTGACAAAGTACATACTATCACGTCAGCATTGGTCATGTTTAAAAGCAACCTCGTTCCCATGGCCCTCTCCCTTCGCTTGGGCCCCACCCAAAAGCGAAGGGAGAGGGCCCTGGGAACGAGATTGGTTTAAAAGTTGTTCGTCTAATGTGAATTCAACAAGATCAGACGAGTTTTTCGTCTCAAATTGTAGTTCATAAGACTATCTGACACCTACACAACCATTTTGCGTCCTTCGCACTTCCCTTGTCAATAATGCTCGGTTCTATCCATTTACACGACCAAATTTAAGTTATGTATTTATGTATTTATTCATCCACACATTCATTTATATTCCATTCATTCATCCATCCATCCATCCATTCATTCATTCATTTGTTCACTCATTCATTCATTCCGATTCTTTTATTTATACCACGACAAGGTCTATTTTTGACACGACCTGGTATCATTATCAAGAGTGTAATAGGTGTACAGATTGCAGTATAAATAGTCACTAATTATATTTACGAATTGGTCAAAAAATAACAAATTATAAACGAAATTGCTTAGTTCGTATTTATTTATTTATATATTTTGTCTGTCTGTCTGTCTGTCGTTTTTTTTTACTAAACGAATAAACAAAAAATCGATATTTTTTATTGAAATAAATTTGAACATATTTCAATCCTGTGTTGTTGTTCAATTTATTTAATGTCATTCTGCATGGGTGGTTTTTGAACGTTTTAGAGCATTTTTTCTTAATGGTGGGCAAACATTAAGAAAAAATGCTCTAAAACGTTCAAAAACCACCCAGAATGACATTAAATAAGTTGAACAACAACACAGGATTGAAATATGTTCAAATTTATTTCAATAAAAAATATCGATTTTTTCCTCACATATCTCTACTGTAAAAGTGAATTGCTTGGGCTGCCTGTGCCACAATCAATGATCGCTGTGCAATAACATACTCGAACTTGGTTCAGTTCTTATCGCGAACATCTAGGTTTCATTAATACTATTTTACGCAACCAAAAACTTAATGTCTTTTAAGATAGATATATCAGCTTACTTTTAATATTCTCAGCGTAATCTCTACGCCAATCTTAAATTAGAGTGTATTAAACACATCTAGATTAATAGCTCGTTGTATGGTACAGTAAAATCCCGCGTATAAGAACCTAGATGTTTCAGAGTCAGCCTGAACAGGTTCTTATAGACTTATTTCAAAAATCGTTGTCGCACCGAAGCTACAGTCCACACTGTGAAGCCTACGAAGGTTGTCAGTATTATGAACATAATTTGTGATTTATGTCACGTTTTTTAAAAGAATATCAGCGTTTCATTATCTATCACTGTAACAGTGTTATGGTCATATATATAACACAAACACGTCCATCCAAAATATGCCGCTATGAATGAATTGATAACAAGAGAAGAAATACCGACATCCTTTGCAGGCTTTAGAGTGTGGACTGTCTGCGACAACGATTTTTGAAATAGATGTATAAATGGTGCTTAACTTGAAATCAGGCTATCTAGGTAGGTTCTATTAGCATCACTCACTTCATCATTACAATACCTTTCTTCCTATTGTTTTTACATACAGGTCAATGCTTTTGCACATGGCTCTTTTTTACAAAAAAAAAAGTTTAGTCTGACAGGTTCTTAAATTTTAGGTTCTTATACGCGGGGTTTTATTGTATCGCTGTTTGATTTGACAAAAGGCGAGTGACGGCTAGGCAGATATTCACAATATGCATATTCACAAATTCCAAGCAAGCACTGAAAACCTTGAAAAAAGTTTAACGCTTAACAATAGAAAACATAGTTGAATTTACTTTGAGTTACACCTACTTGCAGTAAGGTTGTCATACAAAAATATACATTTGTTATAAAGAAAATAGAACATTTGTGATTTAGTACGATAGGAATTGATTAAAAGACAAAAGAAGATCACTCAAGCTGAACTCTCTCTTTTGTCTTTTAATTAATTCCTTTCGCACTAAATCACAAATGTTCTATTTTCTTTGTAACAAATGTTCTATTTTGTATGACAACCTTACTGCAAGTAGGTATATCCTTGTGCAAAATTAAATGCGCATTTTGTCAAATAGTACAGCGGTGCTAGATGACATGAAACGTGTCTATTGTGTATTTAATACATAAGCCAGTTGTTATATAATTACGGAACATTGATGTTGATATCTGAGTGTTGGTTTTGAGTTAAAGCCATGTAGACGACCAATCGCTGCCAAAAATATGTCACATTTTATGTATTTTTATATGAACATTAATGGAAACTATAGCGAGTAAACTAGTATAGGCTGCGTTGGTGTTTGATATATACGATAGGTAATAGAATGAAATTTGTAACTGACTGTTTAAAATATAAATGGAAACTAGCGAGTAAACTTGTATAGGCTGCGTCGGTGTTTGATATAAACGATAGGTAATAGAATGAAATTTGTAACTGACTGTTTAAAATATAAATGGAAACTAGCGAGTAAACTAGTATAGGTTGCGTCGGTGTTTGATATAAACGATAGGTAATAGAATGAAATTTGTAACTGACTGTTTAAAATATAAATGGAAACTAGCGAGTAAACTAGTATAGGCTGCGTCGGTGTTTGATATAAACGATAGGTTTGTAACACCGTAAACAAATGTTGACTTAACTTAACTGACGTTTCGAGCTTTAGCCCTTCGTCGGAGTAAAACTATATAAAAATGATAAAGGACGCTGATTTCAGTGTATCATCTTTGCCATTATCATCGTTGTTATAATCATCGTTATCGCCATCATCGTTATTATTACCACCACCGTACCGTCATTATCGGCATTACCACCAGCATCATCATTATCGCCATTATCATTGCGGGTATCATCATACTCATCATCATCATTAACCCCATCAATATTATCATCATCATTATCCCTAATATATATCTAATATTTAACTAATCTATATATATCAATCAATTTTTACTATTTTTTCTAAATTATTTTATCAATCTTGTAATAATATATTGGTTAGTGTATATATATTTTTATATTGTAAAAGCATTGAGATTTGTAAATGCGTATTTTCAAGAATTAAATATTATTATTATTATTATTATTATCCCCATCAATAATATTATCATCATCATTACCTTGATCATCATCGTTGTCACTATCATTAGAATAATAATAATAATCAGCATCACCATCGTTAATTTGATCAGCATCATTTCCATCATCAATATTTTCATCATCATCGATATCACCGTCATCAAAATTATCATTATCATCATCATCATTATCAACATTATCATTACCTTGATCATCGTCACTATCATCATAATAATAATAATTATCCCCATCATCATCATCATCATCATCATCATCGTCATCATCATTATCATCATCATCATCATCATCATCAATCAGTAACATCATTCATGTTATTAAGTAGTGCATGATTTCATTTCAAAGGATTTCAATACAGCGCAAAAAGAAAAAAAACCCTTATTTCTAAAAAAACGTTTTTTATCGATTTCTATTTCAATACCATTAAGAACCCGATTATGACAAACACTAAAATATGTTTATTCGCTTTCCAAATTCAACATTTAGCAGAAAAAGATATTTCCTTATATTTCAAGTGCATTGTTATTTACAAAAAAAAAGGGTTTTTTTCCCTGCAATGATAGTAAGGCAACATCCGGTAACTAAAAGCCTATCGTATATGCTAGAAACTTTAAAATTGAATATTTTTCGAATTATTTTGTGGCGATAATAGAGCGCAAACACTATATCCACGAAATAGAATCAGATTGCTACTGTGGAATAGAGCGCAAACACTATATCCACATGCATGAAATAGAATCAAATTGCTACTGTGGATAGAGCACAAACACTATATCCATGAAATAGAATCAAATTACTACTGTGGAATAGAGCGCAAATACTATATCCATGAAATAAAATCAAATTGCTACTGTGGAATAGAGCGCAAACACTATATCCATGAAATACTGTGTAATATAGTTCTTCTTTATTAAAGTAAAGTTGTAATTTTTATTATTATAATTTTTGTCAGTATTTGATGTTTCTGCATGGCCATTAAATCCGAAAGTCACTAAATAAAAACATTTTAACTTTTTTTATTGCATATTCTCTCTAATCATCATCGGTGTTTTTAAAGCTTTTTCGTATATTATTTAACTATTTTATAATTATTGTAATTATTTTACACTTTATAAAAAAAATTATGTTGAATTTTCGGAGGAATTCGAAAAGTCAAAATAAAACCCTTTTTAAAGTGTTATTTCTTATTCTCGAGTATTCTGTGTAAGTTTGATGATAATCCATTGATTCTAATGTCAAAATCTTTGTTTGTCTCGCTCTTTAATGGATTTTAGGCAAAACAAAACACAGTTTTATAAATACAGGTTTTTCTCTGAGCTTTTTTTGTCAAATAAAATCTCTCAAATCTGATGTAAAATCATTTTTTGGAGGCAATTTTGATCAGGTTTTTTGTGAACCTTTTACCTGCTTTGTTTTGTATGTGATATATTCTTTTGTCAAACCTGTGTTTACTCAGTTAGGCGAATTCAATTATTGTCAAGAAAAAAGCATTTTCAATAAACAATTTTGACAGATTTTTAACCCCTTTTCCTGTGCATGATGTATTCTTTTGTCAAAATAGTGTTTACTCTGGTTGGTTTGAATTCATTAATTGCAGAAAAAAAGCATTTTCTGTTACCAAATTGTGCCAAAACTCGACCCGTTTGTCCACTAGGAAAACGCTTGTAATTTTGCGTGATTTTTGTCTTCGGTGAAATCTTTGTTTACTAAGTGAAAAAAGCTCTAAATGTGCCAGACTTTGAGCCGTTTTCCCTCTTGAAAAAGGCTTGTAATTTTGCGTGATTGATTCTTCTGTAAAATCTGTGTTTACTCAGTTGATTTGAATTCATTAATAGCTATAGAGAAACGGGCATATATCTTTTGGAATGAAATTTTTTCAAGTCGTTTTTAGGCTTGAAATAGTTTGTCTCATATATACTTTTCGTTTATACTTTTGATTCTTTCTTCTATTAAAGTGTGTGTGTTTTTTCCCGTGAATCCTTCATCGCTTCTACGGGTTTGTTTACTTTGCATACTGCTGTGTAATATTCATAGATTCATTGTAGAGTTAATATCCTAAGCCACATGCGAAAAAAAAAACAATTTGGAGTACAAGAATTTCGCAGCCTCGAAGTAACACGTTCTTTGAACATAACTCCAGGCGAAATTTCTTCTGTAATTGAAGAAAAGAATTCTGTCGCCGTATATTAATCTGTGGTTGGAGTTACTGATATTGTGTATTCGGGATCGTAATAATTAGTATATTGACGACTCTTGCTGTGGTCCACGGCGTGAGGTGCTAACACTCTATTATAACGTGTTGTAATCGTTATTAGCAGTTATTAGCAGTTGTTATACTCCGATTATTGACTGCTTCATCATACGACGGTGGCAGTTCGTGCTCAAAGCAAACGCTACGATAAGATGGCGGGTTTATTCCACTAAGATCATCATTAACGACTTCGTCGTGTCTTTGTCTATCACTATAAACTTGTAATCGGGGAAAGAGTAACCACGATGGAGTAGAGTTGTGACTTGTGTCGTGTAAAACAGGCTGCGTTGTCGTACAAGCGCTTTCAGTTAAAATCTCTCTCGCTTGACCTCGTTCGATATGCCGTCGAACGTATTTAGTTTCTTTGAGAAAACAGAAGCACATTACAGTTAAAAATACTGCCGATGTTAGTATAGCAGCCGAGAGAAATCCAGCTCGCGATAGAGTGGAATCATTACTGCTGTCTCGCCTCTTCGATGTTTCTACGGCGTTGTTCTGTAAGGAACATTTTCCTCCGATGCATTTGAACTCCGTAGGACAATTATAGTTCGTGAGGCATGTTGGCTTTAGTCGTTTATTAGGCGTAATAGCTGTTGAGTTAATCCTGATATGTAAGCAGCTTTGTGTCGACTTAAAGCATTTACCACCACAGCAACGGCTAGTATTGTACAATGTGTTGTAGGTCTTCGAGTGTTTCTGGTAGACGCAATCTTGATCCTTTGAACACTTCTTCGGGCGAATATTCTTTGGTTTGCAGACATTCGAAACACAAATGGCTCCTTTGACACAATGTGTATCGTAAAAGCACTCCTCGTTAGTATTTATGAAGCATTTCGGCCACGATTTGCACCGTCTTCCACAACATACTTCATGAGTTTGACACTGACCATCATTTTTACACGAATAGCCCATGGAAGACCACATCGCTAGAGCTACAACCACTCGCCATAGATCCCTCATAGTCTAGAAACAAGCCTTCCGGTGTTAGGTTTTCTATAAGCTAGGATTAATGCCTCTTGAATCCATGACAGGGGTGAATCATGGCTACACTAGCTGAGCGGCTGGGTTGCGTGACACTAAGCCAAAGCCCTACATCATGCCCTCGACTATCGCTCGACATTTACATAATCATATCAACACTGCCCTCTTTGATTAGCGCGTGGTTTCGGCACAAAAGGTCGTCGGTTGGTTGGTCAGCGATGCTATTCCGTACTATCTTTCTGTTCAAATACATTAGCTACCATCTGTGGCAATCTTTTGTCAGTATATAAGCAAATACGTTTTCACTACTAAGCGAAACCCCTAGGCCATTGGACAACTCATTGTCGGCATTCTTTAGTACATAGATGGTTTTCCGATAGCGAGCCCTCAGGTCATAAAATGACAATAGTGATTCCTGTTGGTATTACCATAATGGTTTTATTAGTGCGGTTCTGATAGTAATGCTAAAGGCGATACTAAAAACACTTGTCATTTGACTATCATAAACACACCATAAACTGGTGGTAATCCGATTTTTAAGTTGATTTATTCCGAGTATTTGTTTCGTTTGTGTTTTTACTTCACGAGGTATGATCTTGTAAATTTGAGGTCAAAATGCAAAAGCGTTTAGTTGTCAACAACGTCAACTGAACTATGAACTGAAAATCAGTCCCCATCGTCCGAGTAAATAACACTCTTTTATACGATGTATAAGCTAGTACCAGTTTTACTTCGACTAATGATTAACGTCCAAAACGTCAGTAAGTAACACTCTCTTTTATACGGTGTATAAGTTACCATTTTTACGCCGACGTAGGATCGATTAACGTTCTAAACGTCAGTAAGTAACACTCTCTTTTATACGGTGTAGAAGTTACCATTTTTACTACGACGAAGGATTAACGTCCTAAACGTCAGTAAGTAACACTCTCTTTTATACGGTGTAGAAGTTACCATTTTTACTCCGAAGAAGGATTAACGTCCTTAACGTCAGTAAGTAACACTCTCTTTTATACGGTGTAGAAGTTACCATTTTTACTCCGAAGAAGGATATAAAACGTCGAAAAAAGCGTCATTTAGACTTTTGTTCAGATTATTACTTAGTAAAAGATGCCAACTGCGATAAAAGAGCCTACCCACGGTGTTTTGCGCGCATCTATTTGTGTACATGCTTGCCTTCTTTGCAAAGCGAGCCTTTTACTCAGGCTACCCTGCAAGGGAACCTGAGTCTAGGTTTACCTTTTCTATCTATGGGTCTATCGTTGTGTCGAGATTACACATGACGCAATGCCACAGGTAAACCACCTATCAATTACTACTCTATGACGTAGCCTGAGTAAACGCACTAAGTGCGTCTAGTTTCTAAAAAAAAAGACTGACAATCATTGGAGACGTCAGAGTAACCTTACAATTGGTAGGAATGCATGGGAATAATGTTAAAAAAGTAAATTCAATAGAAATAAATATGAATTATTACTAAAAAAAGCTAAACTATGATTTAACTAAACCCTGTAGAGCCATTACATTCTCTGCTTTCGATATTTTAAGGCTATAATGTTATTCTAGAACAGCATTGGAAATACATTTTATTATCAAAAGCTACATTCTTCGCCCATTAAGTTATCTCCCAAATAGTTGTAGTTCTGATCAAGAAGGGGACAGTGAAATCGAGAAAAATGTAATAAGCGCGAGCAACTACGGTATACTTGAATCTAAATTTATATAGTTTTTACTTTGTTAACCTTGCGGGTAAAGTGATTAGTGCATGACTTTACTGTAATCTTGTATGTGGTTTACTTTAAAACCTCAACATTTAGAGATATGGAATGTGCGGCTGGCTCTAGCTGACCGCGTGATTGCTCATTCGTTCATTTCTACTTGAATTCGTTCATTGGTTCATTTCTACTTGACTTCGTTCATGATTCGTTCATTTATACTTGAATTCGTTCATTCGTTCTTTTATACTTGAATTCGTACATCAGTTTGTTCATTCATCTATTCATTCATCCATCCATCCATCCATTCATTCATCTATTCATTCATTTATTCATTCATCTATTCATTCATTCATTTATCCATCCATCCATCTATTCATTCATTTATTCATTCATTTATTCATCCATCTATCCATTCATTCATCTATTCATTCATTTATTCATTCATCTAATCATTCATTTATTCATCCATCCATTCATTCATCTATTCATTCATTCACTCATTCATTCATGTATTCATTCATTTATCCATCCATCCATTCATTCATGTATTCATTCATTTATCCATCCATCCATCCATTAATCTATTCATTCATTTATTTATCCATCCATCCATCCATTTATTCATCTATGCATATAGTGACTAGCTGATTCATATTCTTGTATACAGATGTATTTCCGTCGTTTCACTTCTCCGCTTCGTATATAAACACGGGCAACGAAATGGCTATCGGTATTGTCAATGGACACTCAACTTCTAAAAGGATTATCTGGATAAGAACATTAAAAACAAGCTGATCCCTAGGATCATAATAAGTAGCGGTTAAACTAGTGTGGACTGCGTCGATGTTTCTAAGGAAACAATTGGAGTAAAAATGTACGATAACTAGCGGTTAAACTAGTGTGAACTGTGTTAATGTTTCTATTAAAGAAACAATTGGAGTAAAAATGTACGATAACTAGCGCAACCTCGTTCCCAGGGCACTCTCCCTTCACTTTTGCCGTCCCACCCAAAAGCGAAGGGAGAGGGCCCTGGAAACGAGGTTGATAACTAGCGGTTAACTAGTGTGGACTGCGTCAGTGTTTCTATAAGGAAACAATTGGAATAAAGATGTCATATTCACTCTCTTCTGTTCCATTTATTATTTTCTGTTTTATATATTCCCTTCTTTTCTTTTTTATTCCATTCTATTTCATCCCATCTAATTTAACTCTCTTTCTACTCGGATTTGTTAATTTCCGTGTCGATGCATATAGATATCGCTCAAAGACATCAAACCATTTCAATAGCTATGTGGTATTGACAGTTAATGTTTTAGCCCACCTGTTAAGGTTTTGCTGTGGTTAGGTCAAGTTAGCACTAACGCACCAATATGTTCCCCTTGGGGTTACGCTAACAAGCATGTTCACTTCGCACTGATTGGCTATTTCCCTCTGAAGGATTTACTTAGGAGTATGAACACATATGTACTTGGGCTTCCTTTGGTTAACAGTCTTGACCACCCCTCCCCCTTCAAGTCCTTACTCTACCCCCCCCCCCCCCCCCCCCCCCCCCCCAGGGTGGTCATCAATCGTTCTGATTAATATTTAAATTGTTTTGTTGAGATATGCCGATATCGAGGACACCATCAGGCGAACGGTTTTTATTTCTCTTTACATACGTTTCCTAATCTGATAGATGACTTTTGTTGTACAACCGGTTTCCAAAAGGTTGATTAAGATGAAAGGTTATTCCAAGATCAAAAGGAATTGTCATTCTATACCTATTTCAAAAAGGTTGTCCAAGGAGATCGATGAAGAGGAGTTGTAGGCTTATACATATAATTCAAAAAAATCCCCTTGGACAACCTTTTTGAAATAGGTGTATGCCTATAACTCCTTTCGGTCTTGGAATGACCTATCGCCTTGGACAACCTTTTTGAAATAGGTGTATGCCTATAATTCCTTTCTGTCTTGGAATGACCTATCGCCTTGGACAACCTTTTTAAAATAGGTGTATGCCTATAATTCCTTTCTGTCTTGGAATGACCTATCGCCTTGGACAACCTTTTTGAAATAGGTGTATGACTACATTGCATTTCTTTCTGGAATGACCTATCGCCTTTTACTCGTGGGGAAAGAGAAAAGCAGCGGGGGGCTAGAATGATGGCTATATCAAACCTGAAGCAATATGGATTCAACTCAAAACGAAAACTCCACTTAACTTCAAAAACTTCTAACACACACAAAATACTCCATCTCGAAATCTCTCTATCTATTTTTGTCAGTACTAAATTTAATAGTAATTCGAGACGATTTTCAAACATTGCGTGTCTACATCTTGATTATGCCTTTCCGAGTCGGCGACCCAAAGAGAATACTAAATGAAGTTCTTTGAGTTCCGTTTTGCTGAAGACTGGTCGTAAACCAGACATGAAGCCGCGGTTTTCAGGCTTAATTAGCTTTAAGTGTAGGCGATGAGCGGCGTTCTTTATGAGGTATCGTTATCAGAGAAGTTAGAGCCAATCACCGGGCGTAAATGCTTTCAGTCGCGCGCTATATCGTAGCAAAATCGATTTGCTTATAAAAAGGCGGTGTTTTTGATGTTTTTAGCCTTGTTATGAACAGGGTTTTTTTAACTTGTTTCTATAAAACTGTTGAATTAGTTATTCAGTGAAAAAAGTAAGTTAGGGTTTTGATGTTTTAAGCCGTGTTATGAACAGGGTTTTTTTTTAACTTGTTTCTATAAAACTGTTGAATTAGTTATTCAGTGAAAAAAGTAAGTTAGGGTTTTGATGTTTTAAGCCGTGCTATGAACAGGGGTTTTTTTTAACTTGTTTCTATAAAACTGTTGAAGTTATTCAGTGAAAAAAGTAAGTTAGGTTGTAGATGTTCCTTAAGCCGTTTTATAAACAGGTTTTTTTTTAAAAAAAGTTGTTTCTATAAAACTGTTGAAGTTAGTCAGTGAAAAAAGTAAGTTAGGTTGTAGATGTTCCTTAAGCCGTTTTATAAACAGGTTTTTTTAAAAAAAAAGTTGTTTCTATAAAACTGTAGAAGTTATTCAGTGAAAAAAGTAAGTTAGGTTGTAGATGTTCCTTAAGCCGTTTTATAAAACTATTGAAGTTAGTCAGTGAAAAAATATATAATTAAGTTAAGGTTTTTTTTATTCCAACAAAGAAAGAAAGGGAGAAAGAAAGAAACACGGAAAGAAAGAGAGGAAGAAAGAAATAAAGAAAGGGAGAAAGAGATATAGAAAGAAAGAAAGAAAAAGAGAATAAAAGGAAGAGGAAAGAAAGCAAAAAAAAAATGCATCAATAAATGAATCAATCAATAATAAATAAATAGACCAATGAATAAAGAAATATATAAATATATATATATATAAATATATATAAAAGTAGGTAAATAAATAAATAAATGAATAAATAAATAAATACATACATAAATAAATAAATAAATAAATAAATAAATAAATAAATAAATAAATAAATACATAAATAAATAAATAAATGCGTAGAAATAAATCAACAATTCTTCCAATCAATACACAAACTTTATATCTAATTTTTTTTATTCAGGGAAATAAGGAAAATAAATTAACCTGAATTCATTGTACATATACTATACTCCCAGAGAGTTATTTTCACTACTGTAAAATATCATTTATTTTCTGAGTTTTTTCTGAGTAAATTCTCTGTAAGAAGATATCCTGTGTGATCACGTACAATATTCAAATTGACGTTTTTTGCAATAAGCTGTCTAAACTGCATTTAGTAATGGATTCAAGTCACTGATGTTATTGTTGAGTTAACCGTTTACATAATGTATCGTGTTTTTAGTATTAACAATTCCATTGATTTATAGTCCTTTTGATCCGAAATTATCTATTTCTGTCTCAAGAATTCATACTTGTTTTCATACTTGTACATATTCTTGTTTTTACTCAGTGTAAATCTCCCGGGGGGGGGGGTACTTGACCCAGTTTCTGACGGGGACGTTCCGCTGGTACCTATAAACCCTGACCCTATTTAAGACAGCAGAATCCTAAAAATATGCACCCTATTTCAAGACAAATTGGTAAAAAGTAGACCCTATCCAAGACTCAAGGGGGAAATTGTATACCCTAGGTAAGGCAATTTAAGACAAATTAGGCTAAATTGTATACCCTATTCAAGACTCCAAGGCAAAAAACCATACCCTATTTGGCGGAACGTCCCCGTATAGTAAATATAAGGGAGTACCCCCCCCCCGGGGTAAATCTTTAATTGTCAAAATATAACTTTTTTACATTTGTTGATAACTTTTTGTACTTTTTTCTATATCTTTAATGGTCTCTAATTCCTTGCTCCAGATAAGAGATTTTTGGCATTGTTTTTTTTATCTGGGAAAATCTCCTTGATCCAAACCTTATGCGTAAAATATTTTCATGTCAAGCCCATTATGACTCCATATCTATGTATTATTTACAAAATATATGATCTGTGATGTGGAGGTCAAAATTCAGTAGCATTAAGTTATCACTAGCTTCAGACTATGAACTGTAATTCCGTTCGCATCGTCAGTAAGTAACACTCTCTTTTATACGATGTATAAATTACCATTTTTACTCCGACGAAGGATTAACGTCCTAAACGTCAGTAAGTAACACTCTCTTTTATACGGTGTATACTTTGTAAACATCTAGTATAAAAATTAACACTTTTACTTTGTCGAAAGGTTGGCGTCCTCAACGTCAGTAATACTCTGCTTCACCGCTTGTATGTAGTGATCTAGGACGTCAGAGATTATACTACTTTGACAAATTCACTCTCAAAGTTCCAGTTTTAGTTCATTGTTCTCGTCACTATTTTTGTACATTTGAGCTTCTTAAATCTCTTGTCAATATTTTTTTTTTGTTAATATTGGCTAGCTTTTCGTATTCCTAAAACTGCTCATAGCTTCGTCATAAGACGGAGGAGGGTGATCGTACAAATGATACGAGGTAACGACATGTGCTACTGTACGAATCCTTTCGCTTACACTTCGCTGATGAGGGCATGTCGTTGGCAAAGTGTCTTGATTATCGAAACATATCCTACGGTAGTATTTAGTTTCTTTTAAAAAACAGAAACATAAGAAGCTTATAAATACTGCAGCACTGAAGAGAGCGGCAGAGAGTAGGCCAGTATTTATAGAAGAGTGTTGCTCATCGCTCAGTTCTTCAATAGTTTGTTCCGTAGTACTATGTCCAACAGTCGGCAACGCAGTGCAAGTCTTGTTTACACATTCGAAACCAGTAGGACAGAAAACCGGGCAGGATGAACTCAATATCGGTGATGTCTGGACCGCTTTTGTTTTGATAATAACAGTTGAGTTCTTTTCGGTTGGTAGTGTTCTAGTGCAATTTTCACCATACAAGCATGTGCCATTGCAGCAATCAATTGAAGTGTTTGTCGATAAAAGGCAATCAACTCGAGTGGTGCAATCTATTGACGCCGTTTTCTTCATAATACAGACGTGAGATTCACACTTTTTGCCCCTCACACAATGAGTATCGTAGAAGCACTCTTTGTTTGTATTCAAGAAGCATTTTGGCCAGGATGTACAACGATTTTCACAGCAAACTTGATGGTTTTTACACATGGCGTCATATTCGCATCCATTTGCTCTCAATGAAGCGCAAAATATAAACACCAGTGCTTTTAAAGCAAGCTCCATCGTCACTGAGGTTCTTCGTAAAGTCACTTCTAACGGCAATTCACAATAAATTGCTTCGTAATCGAATATATACTACACATGACTCGAATGTTGTTATTTAGCGAGTTAAAGTCTTTGTGTTGTTCGCCAATCTATTCCGTGAGACATAAACGTGCTTCATTGGCTATCGCTCACATCAAACTGAAAATCATCACACTACTGAATGATATACCCTCCGGACATCGACATCGAAACCGCAATAATAATCGTTTTGAATAATAGAAAAAACAAAGACAATACCTACCGCTGTTTCGTATTAACAGATAAGCTAAACTTTGCATTTTTGATGGTTCATTTGCTTATTATTTTGTCTTTAGTGAGTTTAGGGTTATTAGTTTTGTACGAACTCATGTTCGGCATTATTGGACCAGCTTGTGTTTTTCAAATTTGAAAACCATCTGGGGCCAGTTGTACGTACGAAGCCTGGATAAAGTTATCCAGTGTATAGAATTTGTATAGGTTTAGCCCGTTGGATAGGGATTTATCCGGTGGATAGAGCTAAATTCAGGCTTCAATATATACCATTTTGCACTCTCAACATTGTACTCGATGTAATTACTACATGGTGTTACTACAAGGCGTGTTGTGTGATTTTCACGAGGAATAATTATAAGAAGTGTGTCGTCTGTTTGCATTAGTATCGCTGCTTAACAGGAATTAGTTTATTGTTTTGTTTTATTCTAAGCTTTGGATTATAGTATTGATATTTTAAGCCGTTGTTAGTTAGTGATGCTAATTATAAAAGTAATTAAAAACGGTAATAACATTTTGATAAATTTAAAGTCTTTGTAAACAGTTGAAATAGTTTATATTAGTTATTAGTGTATATTTATTCTGTAATTTTAAGGAACGTTTATTACCAAATAAAGGCATTAAAAAAAAAAAAAAAAAAAAAAAACGGTAATAATAATGATTTTCTAGGGAGATGTTAGGAATTATTATTATTATTATTATTATTATTATTATTATTATTATTATTATTATTATTATTATTATTATTTATTTGTTTATTAATAATAATAAAAATAATAATAATTTATAAAAATAATAATAATGATGATGATGATAATAATAATGATAATAATAATAATAATAATAATAATAATAATAATAATAATAATAACAATATATATATATATATATATATATTTTAATAATAATAATAATAATAATAATAATAATAATAATAATAATAATAATAATAATAATAATAATAATAATAATAATAATAATAACGATGATGATGATGATGATGATAATAATAATAATAACAGCAAGAAGACCTGATATTATAGTTATCTACAAAACAGAAAAGAAGGTCCAACTAATTGATATTGCTGTACTAGCGGACTACAGGTTAATCGGAGAAAGAAAAGGAGAATTTAAGATCGACAAGTATAACAAGAACTCTAGCTAAGAGTAGAATTAGAAAGACTTCATTCTCGTACCCAGACCCTTCTCAGCTTTCTAACGAAAGGTCGTGGCTCTTGGAATTCCTATAATTTCAAGTGATCTGATTGACTGAGTGGTATAACAATAGCAATGGTTTAACTAGGTATATCCACAGGTAGCCCAAGCTCACTATTTATAAGAGAATATAAGGCGACTTTTAAACCTTCGATGTTTTTGTCGTGGATTCCACGAACTGGGATCCCTGTGTTGTTATATTATGGGATAGATTACAAAACACCTCGTGTAACAAGACTCGTGTTACCTCACTTAGTTTACTGTAATACGGAAGAAAATAAAATTATGTAGAATCAAGGGTCGTAATTTGGTTTGTGTTCGCCACAGTTTTTCAACTAAATATTAAAACAATTCAATAAAAACTTTTCAGTGTCATTTTCAGTTATAATTTTTAAATAATAATTAATAATTAATTAAAATTAATTGTCTGTGAAGATTTCAAGCGATTTGGGTTAAAATTAAACAAGTACCCGCTATTTTTAAATTCGCCAAACTCACTGTGCCGCGGGAAGGTTACAGCTTCGGAGAACCTAAGACACGTGTCAACATTCTAAAGTTACAGGCTCATAAATCCTTTCTTTTTTTAAGTTTATAGAATTCTGATCCAAGAATGCTATTCTACGGTAATATTTCCTTATCCATGCCTAATTTTACCGCTCAAATTAATGCACTTCTTTAACCATTAAAATCAATTCACAAAACATAACTGAATAGTACATTTGCAAATTCAAAAGTTGGCGTCGATGCGATGTGCTCGTTCATTCGTTCATTCTTGTGCCCAGAGCACCTATGTTGTCGCTGTCACAACAATTCTGGCTTTCCGGTTGTAGGGTTTCGCAGAGCCTACGATCTGACATAAAGCTGAGTAGGGTCTGGGTACGAGAATGGAAAGACTTTGGAAAAAGAAAACAATGACAATACCATTTGTTATAGGTTCATTAGGGGCCATTTCAAAACAATTAAAACATCACTTGAGTAGATTAGACTTAGAAAAGATCAGCATCATAGACATTCAGAAATCTGTATTTCTAGGAACAGCTCGCATACTAAGAAGAGTGCTTCAGCTCTCAGGATCGGGTTAGATCTTGGGCTGAAACAAGCTACCAGCAACATTTATTGTAAACGATTATTTGTGAAATAAAGGGAATAATTATAACTAGCGACTTCTGTCAGAAAGTGAAGTGCTGCAACGAAAAGGTAATCATTTATATAGCGTAAAAAATATTGACTTAGCTTTACTAAAAATTTTGATTCGCAATCAACCTAGTTTAATTTTTGATTTGAATTGTAAATAGTGTGTTTTCTTTTGTAATATAGAGTTGAAATATTTATTGTAAAGCATCGAAACTTTGTATTTTGCTTAATAAATTATTATTATTATTATTTACTGATGTTTCGAGCTTTAGCCCTTCGTCGGAGTAAAGTATAAAACGATTGATTTTGCTTTTGAACTTTAAAGTAATTAAATGGGAATGGAGATAAACACTGAAAAATGTAATTGAAAATAAATTTGTTATGAAATTTAATAAAAATTAAGTAGGTAGAGGTTATTAAATCACATATTACAGATTAAGTAACTTTATAGTATACAGCTATTTCAAAAAACGTTGAATACTGAATAGTGCATTCCAAGACTAAAGGGCATTGTGGGTCTCATTGATTCATAGTAAATAATACATATACATCAATAATTACCCCCTGTTACTAGCTTGTATATTGTTTTGAATGGAATGCACTAAGAATAAAATAACTAATTATCATTTATTTTACTTTAAACAATATTACATGACCCAAAATGCACTTCAGTCTTGCAATGCACTATTCAGTATTCAGTATTCTACGTTTTTGGAAATAGCTGTATATTAAATGAAAAAGACGTGTTTGATTTAAAAATATTCATTGTTTAATTGAATGAATATAATGAATTAAGAAATAATCATGACAAATCATACATAATAAGTAAAATAAGCGTGCTTGATCCGGTAAATAATTCACCGATATCATCTCTGTATCTGGTATAGTCACAGGTAGCCCAAACTCACTGTTAGTGTTGATTTACTAAGGGATATATGATTGGGTACTTTTGAACCTTTGATTTGTTGCCTTAAAATTGAATAAAATTCAACAAAACTCTTACAGTGTCTTCTTGTTGATATACGTCATGAGGTACATAAATGACGTCATATGTATAAAGCAATGACGTAATACACCACGTGACAAAAAATTACTCACTTTGTTTCCATCTGACTATGTTTAGAGGATTAGCTGTGTAAATACCCTTAATTTTGACCATATATGGTCATTTTGTTACATTCTTTCACATTTGGCGGGAAATTTGAGTTTCTTTAATTAATGATAACTTTTGAACCGTTCATCCGATTTAGGTGGGATTTTCATTAAAATGCATCGTTTTGAGCATAGAGCAGTTTAGTTACCTTGTGAAATCAATTTCAAAATTCTACATACGTCCGTTATGACGTCATCCTGTCAATCACGAGTGAGACACCAATACCATTGAATGCAGATTTCCTCAAACTATCTTCATGACAAATTTGGTTACATTTAGAGAATTTTGCACAAAGCTGTGGACCCAGTGGCAGGAAATTATACCATTTCTGACCATCGTGTACTATTCTATTCTATCATATTCTATTCTATTCTATCATATTCTATTCTATTCTATTCTATTCTATTCTATTCTATTCTATTGTATTCTATTCTATTCTATTCTATTCTATTCTATTCTATTCTATTCTATTCTATTCTATTCTATTCTATTCTATTCTATTCTATTCTATTCTATTCTATTCTATTCTATTCTATTCTATTCTATTTTATTCTATTCTATTCTATTCTATTTTATTCTATTCTATTTTATTCTATTCTATTCTATTCTATTCTATTCTATTCTATCCTATCCTATTCTATTCTATTCTATTCTATTCTATTCTATTCTATTTTATTCTATTCTATTCTATTCTATTCTATTCTATTCTATTTTATTCTATTTTATTCTATTCTGTTCTATTCTATTCTATTCTATTTTATTCTATTCTATTCTATTCTATTTTATTCTATTCTATTCTATTCTATTCTATTCTATTTTATTCTATTTTATTCTATTCTATTCTATTCTGTTCTATTCTATTCTATTCTATTTTATTCTATTCTATTCTATTCTATTCTATTTTATTCTATTTTATTCTATTCTGTTCTATTCTATTGTATTGTATTGTATTGTTTTCAATTCTATTCTATTCTATTCTATTCTATTTTATTCTGTTCTATTGTATTGTATTGTATTGTATTGTATTTTATTCTATTGTATTCAATTTTATTCTAATGTTCTATTCTATTCAATTTTATTGTATTGTATTGTATTGTATTGTATTGTATTGTATTGTATTGTATTGTATTGTATGGTATTCTATTCTAATGTTCTATTCTATTCTATTCGCTAATAATAATAATAATAATATGTTTTAGGAGCATATAACTATTGTGTCTATGCTCTTACAATGAAATAAAACGATAAATAAGACGATTTAGATGAGAGAAAGAAGGCTTATAAAAGACAAGACGTAATTTAAGCAAATACAGACTGTCAACAGTCATTTAAACAATATAATTAAAAAATATAGAAGTATATATATATATATATTTATAAAAAGTATTATAATAATTATTGTATGAGGTTTATATTAAAATGTATATATATGTCAAGACTATGGCCAATAAAAATTATCAATAACAAATGTATAAAATGATTGTCATCAATCGAATTAAAAATGAGAAGAATGAAAATACGTCACTCATTGCAAATAATAATCTAAGAAAAATATTTGTTAAAAAGATGTGTTTTAACTGAGTTTTTGAACTCGCTAGGTTGCAATGGGGGATTTTCCTTCCGGGGTGTTTTCCGACGTGGTGAGATATTTAGGTAAATCGGTCTTAGGTACTGCTAGGATACATTGTGGGAACGACTTTAGCCGAAATTGGTAAATTTCTAAGAGAGCAATTTTATATGAAACGCGTTCTTATTTTTGGCAAGTTGTTTTTAGGATTTTTCACATATAAATTATCGTGCGTTATAAATTTACCAAATCCAGCTAAAGTCGTTCCCACAATGCATCATAGCGTTGCTATGAGACGCTCTGATCTCGAAAAACCATATTGCATAGTAAATTTCAATCTATCTCTAGTAAGTAGACAATATAGTTGTTTCGAAGCACATATTTTTTAGGTTGAAAATTGTTGGTGAGGTTGTAAAAAAACTGAATCGAGCCACCTTAATAGATTTCCCAAATGTTTAAATATGGGAATAAACATAACTTTAATAATGTACAGCTTCAATTTCAAAGCTATAGCTATAACGAAGACTGATTTCTACTAGAATTTAATGACAACATAAGCGCTGTGAAAATATATCAAAACTTTCAAATTCAAAGATCCCCCGTATATATATTTTGAATACGATAATAAATATAAACTGAAATGTCCAGTGACAACTAGCTTATTCCTTCATTGACTTACTAAGCAATTATTTGGTATTTTAAATATATTTTGGCTATTATGAATAATTTGCAAGCGTTCACTTTTGAGGTGGGGGAGAGGGGGGGGGGGGGGAGTTGCGATTCTTTTTTTTTTCTAATCTTGCATAGATAGATAGATAGATAGATAGACTCTTTATTTTGAGAGGGTGACACTAAATAGTCTTCATAGACTAATAAACTTGTGGCCCTCAAATAACATACAAACAAATAAATAGATTAAAAGCTATAAAATACAAATATAAAATGTTAAAATACTATATATAAAAAACTAATAGAAAATTTACATGTACAATTATGATTTGAACTAACCTAGTAATAAATATAATAATGTTAATTAAGTTATACTATAAAATGATTTATATTGGTTTGATTATCTAAAAAATATTTATATAAAGAAGATTTAAAAACGTTAAAAGAATCCTCCTTTCTTAAAACTACTGGTAGACTATTCCATAAAATGGTTGTAATAACACTAAAAGACATGCATGCGTGCATGCATGTATTTGAGTGTTAGTTGCCACTGCTGTTTGTCCATCGTTTCAATGGTAAGATCTGATGACTCTGACGAATTGAAACACAGCAATAAATAATTGGTGTGTTACATACAACCTAACGTCGCGCTAGTCAAAACACCACGGAGGGAGGGAGGGAGAGTTATATTTTAACATTTGTTTAGCTTTCGCGCGGCCACATATGTAGGTGTTTAAGAATACTAGGAGTGGAAGTGTTCATTATCCCAGGCCTCATTAAATATACAAAAGTTCTCTGATATTCACACTACCATTAACATTTTTACTGCTTTACAAAAACAAGCTTGCTGTCAGCTTTGAAGCAAAACTTTGACAAATTCCTGGGATGACGTCACCTCATTTACATTTTCAGATTTCAAATGTTCATATCTCAAAAAGGAGATCAGAGGTCGACATCAAGAAATATTAAGTACACTTATTATACACTTCATGTACAACAGATTTGAAAAGAAGGGCGTCAGGTGCACTTTAATAAGGAAGGCAAAGGCAAAGAAGTAACGATGTTTCGACATCTTCCGATGTCTTGTCAACTATTATACATGATTCATTATGAATTAAAAAATTGACAAGCTGGGTAAAAATTGAGAAGGCACGCATCCGCAGAAGCCGGATGGGGCGAGATTTCAGCTAACATATCGGTCACATTCTCCAATGATTTCGTTGATCTTGTATTCTTTACTTGTGTATACACCTATTTCAATTAACGTTGTCCATCTGGAATGGTTGATCTGAGACCCATAGGAATTGTGGGAGTTCAATAAATTCCAAATTTGTTGTTTTAATCACACTTGAATGGTGCTGAATTATGGATAATAGTATTTCAGAAGTAAACATTAATATTCAAGCGTGATTATAATACAAAATGTAGTGTATTTGCAGTTTAACGAGCTCCCACAATTCCTATCGGTCTCAGATCGACCATTCCAGATGGACAACGTTAATTGAAATAGGTGTACCTATAGCTAAACTTGTACACTCGCCCGAAGACACTTTCAATTTGACCAACAATTATGTGCAAAATACCTTGGGACATTATCTGTTTTTTTTTTACATGAAAAATATTTCAACGAAAAATATTTCAACATCATTTTTCCGTTTCCCCCCTCTCCCCCTTATCAATGTTGAATTGTGGGAATGTGAAACGGTTGTCATTTGAAAGACCAATCAACATTGCTTAGGGGGGAAGGGGGTTTGCAAATCAAATTGATAGATTTTGTATATTTTTTGAAACTCAAAGAAAAACACTTATAAAAAATGTTCCAACAATTTTGCACATGATTGAAGGTATACTTGACATCGTATTGTATGATAGTGTGTATATTTCTTAAATTACCACAGTCTGTTGTTAACTAAATTATAAAGAATATATAACACGATTTCGAGGCTGACGATGGTCGGGTTAGGATTATTTGAGTAGTTTAGGTAGAGGCTTGGAGACTTCAACGCTGACATTGATAGATAGATCAAAGGCAATTAGATTTTCCAAAAAAGCTATTAATTTAGATCGACATGTTTTAACATATTTTAATAGCTATAGATTAAAATACCATATTTTCTTCTCTCATCACAATCCATCTTGGACAAGTGTTTTAAAAAAGGTGGACAAACTTCATTCATTCTTGAAATAATACCTTTACCTCTTGGAAAACCTTTTCGGAATAGATGCAGGCCAGTAGGAAATGAATTTGAATTATGTAGGGTTATGACAAATTAAAGTTAATGCCTTACGAATACCACAGAAAACCGTGTAATTAATCAGGAACTAATATACTTATCTAATTAATAGCACCAATTCCACGTCTCTTCCCATCTTTCTCCCGTGGGGCCTCGATCAGTCCCTCCCGGTAACTCGAGACAGGAAGCCCAATGAAAAGAAGAAGAAGAAGACGAAGCGGAGACGCCTGCGGAGGAAGCTAGGTCCCAAGGGAAACTAGTTAGTTTTGGTTTCGTACAAATCTCGACTCCTTTTTTCCATTTCAAACTCCTTTTTCTTGTCTTCTCGACTATTATTTATTTGAAAACAAACTTTGAACTCAAATTTTGAAGTTTGTTTGTATTTTTTTAAATGTCGAGTTGAATTTTCATTTGATACATTTTTGTCCGCATGCAAAAGAACAACATGCTCCTTTAAGATTTGCTCACAAGTCATTCTAAACAATTTACAACACTTCTGACAAAATCTAAACAATTATTGTCTATTGTCGTGTAATAATATGAAAATAAAAATATTTCCATATTTGCAAATCAAGTTCTCTTAACTTGATATTAAGTAGTGATAAAAAGATGTCCTTTTTTTCTCTCACAAAAATTGTTACTGTTTTTTTTTATTATTTTAAGTTATTTTTGTGGCAAAACCAAGCCCATTTATAAAAATTCAGGTATCTTTTTGAGGTATTTTTTTTTTAGATTTCCGACAAGCAACCCGATACTTTTATCAAAGCGTTTTATGACTGGCTTACCACAGGTAGCCCAGTAAAAATATACCCTGTGCGTACCTTTTAGGGTCCTTTTAGAGTTCTGGCTCGTAACATGACCTGTAAGGCTCATTTTTACTCTGTTGCTAAAACTAAGCTTGGCAAGAACAATGCACAACCATACCTGTTAGGGGTAGAAATCAACAAGGCTTTATCTGGTTATTTTTATTTGTGCGTACCTTTAGGGGTCGTTTTCAAAACCTCCACCGATCACCCCAAATTTTATCAATTGAATATCATTTTAATCAATTCTCAATTTTTATCAATTATCAATTAATCTCTCTCACTTTTACAATCTGACCCTAAAACAACATCTTCCTCCTTCTACTAAACCAAACTTTAACTCTCAAAGCTTTGATGGAAATAACTACACTCATAATGAAAAATACTCCCAATATTCATTTTTACCAAGAACTGTAAAACTTTGGAATATAGTCTTGAAATATTAAAACAACAAATTTAACAATGTCCAAATTCAAGGAACTTATTTTAGGTTATTTTAATGAGAAATTATCAACTTGTATTTTTTAATTACCACAATAAAATCATAAAAATTGAGAAAGTTCGTCTCAGAGCATGACATTTCAGCGTTGCGTGATATGTTGACGTGAACACCGTTGTCTGTACTCTTATTTACAACAGCAAATCAGCCAATACGATTGCGAGATTATCGGTAGTTGTGGTAAAAATATATTTTTGAAGTAGGACTAGGATATTCAATTGGAACGAAAGTTTTGTTTCCCGTCTCCCGTCACATCTATATATTTGAATATTTATATATACTTTTTAAATATTTTTATTGTATCACGCGCCGAGCGGGAAACATTGATGATGATGCTGTAATATTGAAATTGAAATTGTATCATTGTGACAAATAAATAAACTAAATTTAACTTTTCATTTATCAATTGACTACGTCGCGAGTGCAAATACGAGAAAGTAAATGACAAAAATCTACAGATCGAATTTTGATGTTTTGTGAAAGAATGTTGACTTGAAGAGCGCGCGCGATTCTTCAGATTTTATTGAGAAAGTTAAGCCAGATTTTGACATTTTAAGCTTATAAAAAATCCTCCGTTGTTCTAAAGTGTAAAATTATTTTAACACTAAAATTATGCTTTTTTCAGGGAGGGAGAAAATAACACATTTTGAATGTGTTTATGTGTTTTTGAATGAATATTGACTTGCCGTCACACGTCACTGAGCGCGCGCTCGGTATAATTTCACTTTAGATTTTGTCTTTTCAGGCAAAATAAAACGATTGAAATGTGTTTTTTTCTTTCAAAATATGGCAAAGTTTGACGTACTAGTTGGTTTATACTAAAACAATTAGTCCCATGTACCTAGACCATTCGGGCTGCGTGTCTGATTGTTAAATAGTCAAGTGCTTCTTTCCTTCGACTTCTAATTTTAAAGCTTTTGTTGATTTTCGCTTTCTTCGCTTTTTTGAGTTAGTACGTGAAACAGTTTTTTTACTGAATTAACGACGTTATATATCGATGTTTGACCTCCCCGTTATTGTTTGAAGCGTGTCACGCCAAATATCTTTTTGACGAATATCTTGCCAAGAAAATTGATTCTAAACATTGTTTTAACACCAGCTGCCCAGCAAGTTCTGTTTACATGGTTATTGTTTTTGTATTTGTAACACTAACGTTTATGAAATATACATAATTTATATGGATATTTTCTGGAACTACACAATATGAAAGAACTAACTTTGGACTTTTAGAGTACAAACATTAAAAGCGGGCAATATGAATAGCACTAATTGCTGTAAGCGAAGCGAGCAGCGACACTAAACTTGACAGGGATACCTGTGGACGAGAGTTCCTGGGCTATATATACCGTGGAAATCTCAATCTTGTGGGCGAGCGAACGAGTGATGTTTGGATGATTTCTGAATATGCGGTACTTTAGATCAGCAACTTTTTCATCAATTTGTGTGTCGCCAAAATCGCGCATATTTCTTTCCATGTGCTTTGGCATCGTCTCGATTGATTGATTGATGAACTTGTTTTTTTTTGTAATATTCTTTGCTGAGACCAAGATTTTCCATCCATTAATATATTCTTGATGTTTTATAAGCAAAAATGCTTATTACCATACAATCTTTCACGAACTTAACAATTAAACTGTAAACTCAGTGAAAACTAGTTTCGTTTATTAAATTCTTCAGTTAACTTTTTATTACTTACAGTTGGTTTTAGGAAAAACGTGTATAAACAATGAGACGAGCGCGCACATCATTCGGTTTTAGCGCGCGGAATGTTAACAAAGTTCCATTCGCTCTTAGTGTTCATTTCAGGTTTTTCCTTGTTGATCTTTACTGCCTCGCTGACTGCCTTACTTCGACAGATCAGCGAGGCAGTAACCAACCCAAAAGGTTAAACAAGGTACTCTTGCACCCAGGACTAATGAACAATTAGTATGAAGCGTGGAGATTGCATAAGACAATCAAGCTATAAACAAAGGATAAATATTACAATATTACAATACAATATTACAAAGCGATGAAGAATTTTTTGTATTTCTAGGGGAATGTCATTCCAGTTTCTGACTGCTGCATACTGCACACCAAATTGAACAATAATTCAAATTTAGTTTACGAGGAAGAAAAATATTTTTTTTAGTTTTGGATCTAGTGTTATATACCGGTGTGGAAAATGTACATCATTTAAGTCATTAGGTGATGTAATGGGTAATAGATTATTTAAATGTTTGTAGGTCAGTTCAGCGACCTGTGATTTTACTGTTTCAAATATATTTAATATTTCGAGCTTTTGAAATAAAGGTCTACTCGGGGCTTTAGAGTTAGATAAAGTAACAACCTATTTTAGTTTTCTCATTTGATTACTTTAAAAGTACATTTGGCTTTTCAGCCCTCCTGTACTTTTCATGTCACTCCGCCGCCGCTGGAAACAATAAATTATTTTTATCAATACAAGTGACAATTTTATAACTACCATTAAACAATAAACTATTAGTGTATTATACCAGTGTGCACTCGCAGCATTTCACTTACATAATGTAATGACTAGTTACTACTAATTATTACTAAAATAGATAGCAACTTGAAAGTCCGTGAATTAAAGCTCGTAATTTAATAGCACTATAAAAAAAAAAAAGAAAAAGCGTGAGCATAGTCAAGAGAAAATTCACTAGGAGTGTGAATTCGCTGATTACGCAAATATTAAAAATGCAGTACGTTACTACAGAGTGTGTTCAACAATGTCTTAGAGAATGAGCCATCGTCACTTTCAGTTTAATAAAATTGTTGTGGTGTAAATTTATTTGCATCTTGTGTCGTCACTTTCAGTTTAAAAAAATTGTTGTGGCCTCAGTTTATTTGCATCCTGTGTCGTTACTTTCAGTTTAAAAGAATTGTTGTGGCCTCAGTTTATTTGCATCCTGTGTCGTTACTTTTATTTTAGTAAAATTGTTGTGGTGTAAATTTATTTGCATCCTGTGTCGTTACTTTCAGTTAGTGAAATTGTTGTTGTCTAAACAAGGGAGCACGGCAGACTGTTGTTTGTGGTTTGGATATATTCGTTATTTTAAAGGTTTTAAATTACAACCATCTTTTCAAGTTTTAAATTACATAAACGGCTTTTTTCGTCAATCGACTGACCAGTTAAAATGCGGGCACAACTATCATTGCCGAGCGAGTCCCGTAGGGACGAGTAATGTACGAGTGTCACCCGAGAGTTGTAACTCCCCGCGAGCCCCGTATAATAGTAGGACTCGGGACTCGCTCGCAGAGGCAGGCGCGCCCGCATTTTTCCCTTGCTGGCGGATAGTCCCATTAATCTACCAATTTAGCTGTTGATGTAATTTAAAACGTTGAAAAGATCGTTGTAATTTAAAACCTTCAAAAGATCGAATATATCCAAACCACAAACAACAGTCTGCCGTGCTCCCTTGGTCTAAATGTATTTGCATCCTGTGTCGTTACTTTCAGACTAGGTTTACACGGGAACGGACGAATTTTTGACCGGTCAAAAGATCGACCTGGACATGCTATTTACACGGAACCGATCAGTGGGATAACTTGTTACAAAATGTACGTGGATGTCTCATTAAAAAGAATTGATTGAAGTTATTTGTGTTTCCTTTTTGCAAAGTCACACATCAAAATTTCCGTAAAAGAATGGTGTTATCGAATCCACATCTATCACCTTTGTTTTCTAATATAGAGATATAAACAACTAAAAAACTAAAAAATACCGAATTTTGAGTTAGAATCGCCCTGCCTTAAAATATCTATTGGGATGTTTGAAATTTCCATTTTTTTTAATTAAGGAATTGTACAATAATTACCAAGTGTGGGAGGGGCGGGGAGATCATGAGCTTCAGTACATATCGGAAATGTGTTTTTAGAGGCATTTGCGACATATCTCAGCTTCTGTCTTAATAGAGAAACAGTAAAGTGAATTTGAAATACTAAGTTAATTTTGGCCTGTAATGCTAATAAGGATACAGCGACAATTATTATTATTCAATTTGTCTCGATAAATAGAGATGTGAGCTTTACAAAGCTGCATTATAGAAACACCTTTTGATCGTGATAGTAAAGTTCGTCAAAACTTCGTTGTAGATAACAAGTGAAGAGGTGAGTCAACAAAACATTGTATTTTATTCCCGAGCAGCTCAATTCAAATCCATACAATCTATTTATAAAAGGAAATACATGGCCAAAAAGAGAAAAAACCCATTACACTTTAAAACGGGGGATATGAACAACTTTTTTCGAGATTTCAAAAATTATTTCAAAAACACTAAAATTCTGTAAAGTTGCATGTAAAAAAAAAAAAAAATACTATGGAGGCTTCTATGCATCCACTTTCTACACATAGTACTTTAATAGTAATACAGTTTATAACCATGGCCAGAAACTAGAACCATGTACGCTCTCACCAGTCCCCGTTGAGTAGCTCGTTATGCATCATTGTTTTCAAGAAAATGACCGTAGGGCACAATTAAATCTCCAATTATAAATTTCTTGAACAGTGTGGAAAAAAAATGAACCTCGTACGTTGAACTTGAGGCTGCGAATGAATATGAAATGCAGAAATGTTTTACTAAAGATAAGAATTCATATTTCCTTTTTGCTTACGAGCTTTTGTCAACAATTCCTACAACACCTAGATAATAACGTAATTATAGAAATGTCGCTGTACATGCTTAAGTAAGAGCTTATATTACACCAATAAATGTCGGATTCAAAACGTTGTACCTCGTGCATGTGATGAACTCCAATACCAAAATTTTACGTTGAAAGTGTTTTGTCTCCATTAAGAAAAAAATCACTTCTTCTCGTTGTGGAAAACCTTTTACTCTCAAGCTGCTTGTGATCCACCATAATACCGCTGACTATTTACCGTGGGCGCGACGGTTCAAATTTCTGGCCATGATTACGTAGTTGAATAGAACATTGGAGTCAACATTAATGATTATTCAAGAGATGGATCAGTATCTCGATAAAAAAGTATTTCTATAGTTAGCCTTGTCTGTTTGTGTATTTTTAGTATACTGGAGATTGTATTCATCAAATGATCAAAAACTGTATGTGTTAAAGGCGGCTACCAGGGGTGTTGTTTAAGGCAAGACCGGGGGAGGGGACATATTTTGTAATAGAACTGGAGTTATTCAGTACTAAGATTTTTGTTTCGAAAAGAGGGGTCTTATTTTTGCCTATATCACTCTTATTTTCTTAAATCTATATCCATCGCCTGATGAAGACTAGCAGTAGCAGTCGAAACGTCGCGGTCCAAACCTTCGACATTTGTGAGACTAACGAATAACATTCTACCGATCTCAAAAGCACGATGGATAAACTTTATAATTTTATTATTCAGCCCCGGAACCCTGATTATTATTGTACAGTCCCTTAGCAGAAGCTGTTAAAACACTCTATCCAACCACTCCCCTGTAGAACTAATGTACAGCCTTGTGTCAGCAGCTAAAGAACCAGCCAAGTATGATGTATTGTTATCTAGTGGTAGTGATGGTCCTATCACTGTCAACAATAACATCACAATGGAGACGAAAGCCAATTGGAAACATTACACGAGGTATGCTATACAAACCAAACCACAGTGAGAGACTGCATGTACACTCCCATATATAAAGCTAAGGGACAGGGAAACTATATTTTGAACATGCTTTTTTACAAAATAGTCCAATGTCCAATTAGACATGAATGTTAACTTGTCAAAGTACTGCATGCGATGGTATTGGGCTCCCTGTGTTATACCTGACCTCCCTTTGTTAGTGTGTACGTACCCGCCATGTTCTAAACTTGATCTTTAATAATAAATATCAGTATATACTTAATCGTTATCATCAGTTTGTATTATTGTATCAGCAAACGATATACCATAAAACGTACAAACTTTGTCTCTAATGTTACATTTAGATTTGTGTCACTGTACGCGGTAATATTTGATTTCAAGGTACCAAAATTTGAAACTCCATTGAAGATCGATTTAAGACTTCAAGTCTCATGAAATTTTAAAATGACGCGCGGTGAGGAACGCCTGGGTGATTTTGCTTCTATTAGAAAAACAAGCAACCGTGAGGAGAAAAGACCCTGGCATCGGCTGGTCGAATATTGATTCTGATTGTCTAAGTGAATACTTAATTTTGATTGGCTAACGCTTTATTATTGCTTAAATGAAATTTACAATTTTCGGAAAACTATAAAAATTAGACGCCGTACGCTCTTCTAGCGTGTACTCGATGGGCTAGATACATATATACATGCATGGACACTGACTGAAGCAAATTCAGTATAAAAGAGTGGCCATTAGATTTTTGAGGGGGTGGGGGGCAGATACCAAAAAGAGAGAAATAGACAACAATGACAAAAAAACTATTCGTGCAAGTTGAAAAAACCGATAAGGCTTTAATACAGGCATATTAAACGTAAATAAAGCTATCCTGAGACACAAATAGGAAAATGTTATTATCCAAGGGGGCGCGAGAGTCAGAGTTGTGTTTTATTTTAGACATCTTAGCCCGCTTGGTGTTTTGATCCATTGAGTTGGTATTTTAAAACAGCATTAAACAATATTATTTTCAAATTACATGAAGGTATACTGAGACATAGGAAAATGAAAAGAAAAAAGAAATTGGTTGATTAATGTTAACAATAAAAACAGCATCGAAAGTGTATTGCATTACGCAGAGCTATCCTGAGACACATGTACTAGTATATCTGTGGTGTATTTTTAAACGAGTAACGCAATGCGTTGCGTACCATAGAATGACATTTGAAATTAATGCGTAATTAGATTTAAACATAGTCGTAATAAACGCGAGAAATAATGAATGAACGTGGGGAACTCGAAGAAAAACACGGTAAATCGTTTACAAAATTGTCCTGAGACACTAATGAGACAATGCAAAACAGGAATTAAAGAAATTGCGTAAATCAAAATCAAATATTAAGATTAATCAAAAGCGTTATCAACTTGATCACAAAAGTAAACTTGCCAACTGCAAATTTTGCACAGCTCATAAAAAGTCTTAAAAAGTCTTTAATTATACGAATTAAAGGCCAGAAAGCTAATAAAACACATGCATGGTATTTTTACGTTGTTGTTGTTAAAGCTTCTCAAGAATCAGACTTTGATTCAGAAATCTACAAACTATAACGAGATCTGAGTTCTTTCGATTCGTTTATTGACTGACGAATGGATCATTATTTACATCTTTAGTTACTTGTAAAGCTTTATTTAATATATCATAGTCATCAAACTCTATGATTGATAAAGTTGTTTGTTTGTATAAAATCGAGTATAAAACGATTGCAAACTCTCGCTACTGATATAGTCACGAAGGAAACACTAAGCCTTATAAGTATAATAACTCTTGCTAATATAGCGATACCATACATACAATAAAAAGAAATAAAACGAGCTTAATAATGTTCATAACGATACTTATTTTGTTATTTCTTGACTGCTTGAGTTCGGGTAGTGAAGTACATAATTCCAAAATGCCGTCTTTACGGCTGTCTTTTAGCTTCGACTTAGCTTCTTCTTGTTCAACAAGACTCTTTAGTTTGCCAGCAACAAGACATCTGGTTTCAGTAGTACAGTATTTTGTGTGGTAATAGTACTTAGTAATTGTTGTTTTGTTAATTCGTAAATTTGTCATCTTTTCAGTAGGTTTTGTGTTCAGTTTGTTCATGGGTTTGCCTATAATATCCTTTAGATTCATTTGATTTCTCTTTGGCTTTGAATACGTGAAACGAACCGTTCCGAAATCGCTCGACATCTTTTAGTGTGGATCTATCACGTACGGCGTGTGTATTTGTATGTTGAGTGAGCGAAAAGGACTTGCAAAAATTCATATCTTCTCGTTAAGCAATACGACCACTGCTTGCCTTAGCAAAATCGAAAGGGTTTTCAGAAAATGGATCATGCAAGTCATCATGCATAAAATAAACAAACACAGCGAAGGATCTCACGAGTATATGCAAAGAAATAGTTTGTTGACTCGTTTGACTGATGTTCGGCCAATGTTCGGCTAAAGTCGTGCTACGCCCATCGAGTAAAACACAGAAATGTAAAAATAAAAAAATATGTAACTTCAGGAAAAATTATACAAAGGATTTTTTGAAGATCTAGGATTATAACTCTATAACCAATACGGTGACCCCAATATTGTTTCACGTTTTTTGATTTGCCTAACAATGATCTATAAATGACAGGATTTATAAAAAAAATCATGTAAGAAATCCAAGTATCCGATACTACCTAGCCCTTAAGTAAAAACTCAACACTTACAAGAGCTTTCGTTAAAAAATGTAAGGAAACAAACCTGTACATATTAAACTTTTATACCGAAATTAAATGTGACAAATTTTTCAGTTATTGAAATCAACGACTTTCGTCTTCATGTGTTGCAAAGAAGTCACAACATAACATAAGTAAACTGCAATCTACACAACAATGCAAAGGCCAAGAAAAATACATAACCAAGGCAGGGTAAATGGATTTCTTTTCAGCTAACTAATTTTCTTTTTCGAGAAAAACAAAGTCAGTTTCCGAAACAACACTAAATATTACATCTGCAAAAAAGGACTTTCATTTTATATTTTTCTAACTATCAAACAGACTTAAAACGATCTAAAGGAGAAAAACAATTCACACTTATTTGGACATGCATATTTTATTTGACGATACATACAAAATTGATTTATGTCAAGAAAACGTTTTTCAAAGTAATAATAATAATAATAATAATAATGTCTTTATTAACTAGTAAAAATACATACTAATTATTTACAATAAATATTATGTGATAAAAAATTATATACAAATTATACTATTTAGCGAATAAATTATATCTAAAATATAGCCTATTTATAAAAGATGCTTTGAAACGCTCCGTATTAACTTTAGGTAGGAGACTGCTATTATTTCTAAGTCTTAGAGAGGACTCCTTGACTTTAGGTAAAAAACTGTGTAGAGGATGGCTAACATTACAAGCTTTATTAAAAATAGAACGGTCTGATTTATCTAATAAATTAAAAATATCTATAAAATATGAAATGTACTTTCGCTTGTAACAACGGCTTAGAAAATTTTGTATTGTAGTTAGCTCAGGTTTGGAAGCAGCATATACACTGAGCCCATAAGTAAGCTTAGGTAAAACTATAGAAGTAAAAAGGTGGTCAATATCAGCTTGAGAATACCCTTCTTTTCTAAGGCTCCTAATAACAAAAAGACACTTGTTTGCTTCTAATAGCTTATTTCTAATGTGCACAGTGAATCTAGAATTGCTTTGTAAGGTTACACCTAGTAACTTAATAGAATCTACCTGCTTAATGTTATTTACAGGGTTATAGCTAACTTTAGTCTTTTTCTGAAGACAAAGTTCATTACATTTAGTAACGCTACATGGCATACAGTTATGTTCAGACCATTTAAGATACTGGTTAACAGTGTCCTGAGATCTCTCTGGACTAGACTTGCAAACAGTTACTTGCATAGTGGTATCATCTGCATATTTAATAAGGTGTGTCATAGGATCATTTTCAATATGAAGGTCATTTATAAAAAGATTAAATAAGTAAGGCCCACTGACGCTACCCTGGGTGGTGCCCTTATTGACATTATGCCAACTAAAAACGTTACCTCTAAAAACTAGACGCTGCTTCCTGTTTTTCAAAAAACTAAGATACCAATTGATAAGAAAAGGATTAAGGTTAAGGGCTTTAAGTTTCTGACTTAAAAGTAAATGTCTAACATTATCAAAAGCTTTAGAAAAGTCCATGGCATAAAGTCTGACGGCTTCAGTTTCTGTATCAAAGTATCAAAGTATTTAGTATGAAAGTCGTACGAGTTTTCAGTTTTCATAAAAGCAAAAAAAGACCACTTCCAAATGTTTTTCGTATACCAAATACCTCAATACAGCATTCTTTAAGTGTTAAATTGGTCTTGGGCTTAGTAAATCAACTTTTGAAGCTCAAACTCGCAGTATGAAAGGTCTTTTGAGGGAGAAAATGCAAAACTTTTCTCGATGAAAATTTATTTCATTTTGACACATCAGCGGTATACACCAAACGAACACGGTTGGAAAAACAAGCAAACGAGCCGATTTTCGATGTTTGAAGCACAATAACTTAAAAAAAAGAACGGCGATCCCCATTTTTTATCATATAAATCGATATAACTACTAAAGATTTTGTAGATTTTGTTCGAGACGTACGGTCTTTTTCTCCAAAAAAGGTAATTATTTTCACTTTTTGTGTCAAAATCGCTTTTTTTTCGAATATTATGAATTTCAAAAACAATTTTGGGCCTTCTGTTATTATGACTGGCATTTTTTTCTATTTATTTCTTCTTGTTTTTGCCACCAAGAACTGAATTCCATCATAATGCTTGCAAAAAATGACGAAATTGCCGACCATTTTACTCAAAAACAAAACAAAACAAAAATAAATAAATAAATAAAAACCGATAAAAAAAAAGTTCTCTATGAATTTTACAACATCTGTGCCGCAATATTTTGTATATTTTTCGTAAATAGATGTAAGTAACAAGCTTTGATGTTTGAGTAGATTACAATCAACTCGGCAGCTTCGCAGGCATCTCAGGGGCTGCATATATGAAGGCGAGTTGTCCCTGCTAGCCGGGATAACTCTATTGTTGTGTACCCTGCGAGCATAGATTTCTTTCTCTCTTACCTGGAACGACGAGGAAGGAACCTCTGCTCGCAGGGTAATTGTTGTGTGTCCCCAGGGGAATATAAAACAGCCCCTCATTCCGATCCATGGACTAGCAGTTAAAATATGCCATAGAGCTGCTCAGATGAGACGATAATATACTATGGACATTAAAAATACTTATTAACTTTATATTTTGAGCTCAACGTTCTTAAAAGTATTTTTAATACAACGATTGTTTAATAATAACAAAGTGGACAAACCGAGTTGATCAATATTGTTACTTTGATAATACAACAGAAATACACATAACATAACATACCATGCCCAATCCTTTATTATATTCACCGTATACTATTACACGATAGTTTTCTTCTCAGGGATGCATTTAAGGACGGGGCCTACTATTGCCACTGCGCAGGCTACTGCGCATCTACATAGTTTCCATTTTAACGCGCTATATTACCTCAAAAGATGACAAAATACAAATAAAAAACCATCTAACGATGGTAGACGCGACGGTAGCGGTTTTTATAAAAACAGTCCCACAATGCACTTATGATGACGAATTTCTTTACTTAGTAGGGAGGGGACCGGAAAAAAATTGTCTTATGATGATCTTCGGCGGAAAAGTTTACCACGCGATAACTTTTTAAAACGCCCGGTAACCCCAATTTTTTTATAACTGCAATTATTAAGAACATGTTAAACAATGGTTTTGATGTAAAATTTCGAAAAAGCAACTGATTTTTGAATGGAAAATAGACAAAAATTCGAATTTTCTGAACCTCGTAAAATACAAAGCGCGATGCTAAAAAAATCATATTTCACTATTAACTTTTGAAAATACGTTACAAAATATATATTCCTATTAGAAAATTACTTGTTAATTGTTTACCGCTATCAAAGAGATGTTTCAATGAAAATCTTTTGAAAAAAAAAATTATTTGTCGATGCCGGTAAAATCGTGACGTCAGCCATATTTAAGACTCATTATTTCTCTTAACTGCCCGGTGACCCCACCTTTTTTAGACAGATTTGAAGAACCCTCTGAAGGGTTAAAACAACTCACATAGTTATTTGAAGAATACATTACTTTTTAATTAGTAGGCCCCGTCCTTAAGGACATTCAGAAACACTCAAAAGCTCAAAGATTCGTCAAAAGAGTTCGCTACTTCCATGTTTGTTGATATATATGGAAGTATTTTTTTCGTCTCTCCGTACGGCCATGGAGAGCGCCATTTAAGGTAGTTCGGGACCCAGCCGTAATCACATAATTTCGTTTTTTAGCTTTTATTATTTTCCGATTTTAAAATCATGGGAACATTATGCATTCACAAGACAAGCACATCATCTCTGCAAAAAATCTCCTGAATTTAGACCCGTATTCACGAGAAATCAAGATTTTTCGTTAAATTCATGATTTTTTCGCGTTCAAATCCGCGTCGTTTTAGTGTCGATTTTTGGAACTATATTGCGTCACATAAATTAGTGTTTTGGGCAAGAATTACGAATTAAACTGGTCATAATTAGCTTTACATCGATTCTAGAGATACTAGCGGACCAAAAAATGTTAAAGTTTGTTTCGATAATCTTATAGGGAACTAGTTACCAGTCCCGCACGGACAAAAAACAGGTTCACGAAATATACATTTTAAAGGGTTTTCGTGCTATAACTCGGAAAAGAGCACGGTGTCACCCAATTTTTATTTTATAGATGGATTTCCCTTATCAGAACTCTTCTTTCCGTGAAATAAAAATGACATGGTTTTCGAGCGCAAAATGTGGTATTTTTCACATTTTGAGTTTATTTTTGCATCAAAATTCTCGACATGCACGTACTTTTCGCAGTATTTTTTTGCCCAAAGGATTTTCTTGAGTACAACATGGCAAATAATTTGTTTGTTAGGAAAGTGTCTTTCTTTTGTAAATGCTTGTTAAAAAGTTTGTTATCGGGAAAAATAGAATAAATAGCGTTTTATGTTTCAAATTCCGACAATTTTTGTCACAAAAAATGACTAAAATGGGCCCCAGTCTACCGCCCTTATCTCCGAAACGAGCACGGTGACCCAAAATTTTAATTTTATTTTTGAACTTAACATAGTTTGCTCTTTTTACATGAGAAGTTTCAAAAAGATCTAACGATAAAATCTATGACGCCCGAACTACCTTAACAATAACGCTATTTCAAAACAAAAACAAACGGCCGCAAAGCATCAGGGTCGATAAAGGGCCTTTAAGAGAGTGTCCATTGTACGTAAGAACCAGACAGAACCGGGCAGGAGGTGATAAACCTCAAATCACGGAATTCGCTCATATGTAGTAAATAGATAGGGGTATGTGGTGCAAATCTTGGAGCAAACGATTGTATAATAGTGGAGTTATCCTCCCCCCCCCCCCCGGTTTTAAGCCATTTTCAGCTAAAACATGGAGTTTTCAATCCACACTTTGCACTCTCATAAAACTATAAAAACAACCTCAAACAAAATGATATCCCTGCTGCTTATCAAACGGAGTTTGGGCTTTCCAACCATGTATATTGCTAGACTCTACCGTAAGGGTGGTTGTCATGGCAATACCGAGAAGGGGATGATTTTTTTTCACTTTTTCAATCACACTTCATTTTGGGCTATTTTGGGAGGAAGTATCTCCCATGATCAACAAGATAACAGCATAATTGACTATTAACTGCCACTCAAAAAGTAATACAATGTTTGAAATTTTAAATCTTTTTTTCACATTCGAGTCACAAACATACTCACTTTTTGCATATATTTGAAAACTTCAAGACAATCAATGAAATACATAATCATCTAAAAAATGTCCAAAAACACATTGAAAAGAGATTATAGGTCGTATTAACAATATTCATAATGAAAAGAGAACTTAAACAAACAATTGTATAAAACAAACGGGTTATATATGATGTCTTTATAACAGTATCATTCAGCGGTCTAATCGTTAACAAAGGCAGTCAAGCGATCGTGTTTAATGGTGGCAAACCCTGTCATATTAGAATGTATTCGTAAAACTGACCCACTTTTAAAATGCAAACGAGAATATGTGTGAAATAACATGTTAATGAGGTGTACGTGTAGCTATTTGGTTTAACTTTTTTCTTTGAGCCACAAGTCACTGTGGAAAACATTGATAAAAGTGGTTTCGAGTAAATCTATCAACGTTTTCGTTGTCAATCATGTTTTATTTTGATTATTTGAAGCGGAAAGCACAACTCACTGAAGCATTTTATAACACGCACACCTAATAAGCATATTATTTTACACATATTCTCATTTGCATTTTAAAAGTGGGTTATACGAATACGCTCTATTATTGTCATAAAAGAAAACTATATTATATACTTAAATACAATCCGATTGTCTTCATTATTTAGGTAGTTCACGTCTATATTAACAGTTTAATCGAAGTGAATTCCGCTTTACTGAGCATGTACTAATTTTAATCAGATATTGAAATATGTTAGAACTGATTTAGATTATAGCTATTACAATTTCAAAACTCTTTTACGTTACATGTTTTCAATAAATTCAAACCTTTCGTGATCGTGTATCGTAGTTCTTTAATGAGGAATAGCTTCTTTAAAAGCAAGAACGAGTCCATATTGGAAGTATGTATTTCCGGTCAGCGGATTTCCTCAAAATAATAAAGTGTCAAAAAAATCAGTATAGTAGAAACAAAACAATTTAAAAAATCTTAATAAAAATATGATTTGATCTGAGTGCAACAAAATATTTTCAATTAAGTATATTAATCATCAATTAATTTTAGTGAATTATAGCACTTTGTTTGCTCTTGTTATTCCGGCATACTTTGTGCACGCTTTTTTCTGCTAAACGATTTTTCACACGCCTTAGCTTATTATAGCAGACCAGAGTTAATAGAGGGACTGGTTATGAAACCCGGCAAACTTCAAAGGATCGGCCTATTGTTTCGGTTTTGATGACACACATGGCGCATTATAGGGACATGTAGGTATTTGAAGACGATTTCGACGTGGTTCTGGATAATTTAGAAGATAAAATAGAGAACGTTATACACACTGAAGATGAGACGAGTTCAATATAACTTGAATTCTTGGTTTTACAGGCCAAATAACTGACAAGGTCAAGGTCACGTGACAAGCCATAAAGCAGAACAATAACATATGCATGGTTCTTTGAAGTTTGCCGGGTTTCATAACAATTCCCTTTATTAACTCTGACCAGACAGCTTTCCCGTTCAAACTGAGAAGAATGCAAAAAGTTTAAATTCGTAATAATTTGCGCTCTGTGCTATAACAAATAAAGGTTTTATTTTCAAATAACAGGGAGTTTCGAATTTCTTTTAGTCTTGAATGCAGCTGGTTTTCAATCAATCCTTCGATCAAACTTTCTTTAACTCCGGATGCAGCAACTACCACGCCGGGCACGACTGGCACACCTGAAATTGCCCACCAGAATACTGGCAATATCATGGAAACCCTATTTACTTTATCAAATATAGTCTAGGAGTGAACAGATATGACATTGTATAAAATCTTATATTTTAATGATGTTCTGAAGTTTCAGTGACGTCACAGATGACATTTCCTTTTATGGATATTTCTTATCCTTTATCCATGTCTTGATAAATCTAACTGATCGGAAGAAGGATTTGGTGCAAAACATTTAGACGTTAATTGGAACTCGCAATGACGTTTCTAGCTAAAGTTATCAAGGATTTAAGGTTTTTGTAACGTCATCATATGTGACGTCATTTGAATCATAATATAATCTTAAAAGTGGTTAAAAGACACATTCACTTGATTGCATTTGTTTTAGAGCACTAAACAAGTGATGTTACTTAAAAAAAAAGTTGCAAAATATTTATTGGATGAACTTATATATGCATTTTAGAATTCATGTGACGTCATAATGACGTATGCAATATTTCTCGCCTTAATATCTACGTTTGGGCTTGAAAATTCAAAAAACTAAAAACATGCGATTTTAGCTAGATCATGACTGGTGTAGTCCATGTACGAATTTATTTTAGTGCGACATTGATATGAACTCGAAAAGATAAAACAAACGATAGCTAGTTTTGCCAAAGCTTTTAAATTCTTAAATTTCAAATATTTTTTTTTTTAATTTGAGAATTTACAGCAGTTCTCAGTCACACGTACACCGCTCGCATAAAAAGCACCGCTATATATAAAAGACGCATGGTGTTTTTACTTCAGTCGGGTTGCGAAACATGTCTGAATCCAACGAAGAGGTTGTTATGTGAATTGAGCTTCCAGATTGTAACGTTATATGGTACTTAGTGAGCAATAAACTTGGATAAACAAATGGTTCGTGTGAGCGCGTGCTTTATTCCTGCACTAAGACAACTTACATGAGTCACGTGGTAGTGATCACGTGACATGACATAACGCGACACAGATTACGATGAAATGCAGATATTCCAAAGCGAAAATTAATCGTAAGTAATAGTGAATAAGCTTATTGTTATTGTCCGCGTACGTGAGTCGATCATTTGAATTATAATGTACAGACTGAATTATGCCTACTCTATCGATCTAAACGAATATATCAAATCTTCTTTACAGAAATAATACAGAAACACAACACACACAAACAAAAATACAGAAACACTGTGAAAATCTAAACAATGTTGATGAAAAAGATGAAATAAAAACTGTCCGATGGTTGTTTTCGTTCCTCAAAGCTAAATGATCATGAGCAAAACTGCCCGAAGCTCACAAATGACAATAACAATAAGCTTAATATTCAATCTTTCACATTAACTAACTAAAAAATCAAGACAGGCAGATCCACAGGTAGCCCAAGCTCACTATTTGTGTTGATTTATTATAGAATATATGGGGATTTTTCAACGTAGTAAAACGTAGTAAAACGACCTTCAAACTGCTGAACTAATCGCCAAATAATTCGTCAAAAAACGCTTCTAGTCCAAATCTTTCTACACAGCAGTTCGAAGAGAAAAATATGCCACGCAAAAATCCCAATGGATTAGAATCAACGGCTTTTTTGAAGCAGCCAGCCTCCACGAAGTTCGAATAAAACCGCTCGACGAACAAGCCAAAAACCCGTGTCTGACAAAGTTGGGACAGCCGAAGCCGTTAAAAACCAGAGAGAGACTGGACCGAGGAAAAACAACCACTATCCGTGGGGTGCAAGGGTCGAAAATTGTACGACAAAACTAGGAACCGCCCCCGCTCCCAGGGGCGAATTACTTGACAGCTATTGTACTTCGTCGGCCCATCACCGACCGCGCTGAACACGTTTACGTTCAAAATTAATTCAGTTAGGGAAAAAACACCGTTTCTCTAATCACAAGTAAATTTATTATGGAATCTACGAGTTTTTGCTCTATTCGTGTCACTTTACTTTGAAACAAATTTTAATATCCCAAATAGTTTATTGCTTTTAGACAGAGTTAAAGGATGGTACTCAATAGTTAGGTGTCAATTTTGCTGTTATCTTGTTGATCATGGGAGATATTCACTAACAAAATACCCCAAAATAAGGTGGAAAAACTCATCTTCTTCTCGGTGTTTCCATGACAACCACCTTTACGGTAGAGTCTCGCAATATACATGGTAGGAAAGCCCAACCCCTCTTTGATAAGCAGCAGAGATATTTTTTTGTTTGAGGTTGTTTTTATAGTTGTATGAGAGTGCAAAGTGTTGTTTGAAAATTCCATGTTTCAGGTGAAAATGGCCTAAAACCGAGGGGGGCTGGTAACTCCACTATTATGCAACCGTTTGCTCCCATATTTGCACCACATACTCTACTCGCCAACCCCTATCTTTGTGCTAAATATGAGGCAATTCCGTGATTTAAGGTTTATCACCTCCTGCCCGCTTCTTACCTCGACACTCTCTTAATTATAACCTAATACATTTAAATTTATCTTGTTGTAAGACAATTGTATTTAATTTTATTATATATATTATATATTTATATTATTATAAAAATTGAATTACATATATACTTAAAATAGCTATTTACGTCATTCTATATTTACTGTATTCCTCCCAAATATTGTAGTAGTAATAAAAAGTATATATAGTATAAAGTATAAAGCATTGTTTATGTTGTTGCTGTTGTAATGCACCCCCCCCCCCCCACCCCCCCAAGGAATGAAAACGTTTAATGATAAATGATGGTGATTAACGATTATTTGATATTTTTATTCTATTGTGATGCTGATTGAAATGTTGCTCTTTCAATTCAGAATGTCAGCCACCAGCCAACAGACACTCCTATTACTACCGGAAAAGATATACGGATATTATTGAACTACGTCGACTTAACAGCTATCCCAATAACCAGGAATGCACGTGGATCATTACCGCACCTAAGGAAAGTCAGTTAGTCAGATATTCCTTCAGGTTCTTAAAAGGTTATATTTGGTTAGTTGTACGAGATGGTATGAATGAAAGTGCTGTGGTGTTGCACAACCTTACTGCTGCATCTCCACGTCGCTATTGGTGGACATCTAGTGGGCGGTACTTATGGGTGAAGTTGAAAAATACAAAAATAACAAGTACTTCTTTCAGAATAATGCTGCTGGAATTTAAATATGCAATAAATATTGAAGGTATCTTTTTTTTTATAATTTTAAATCAGATCAACAAAATACTACTAATAATTTTTTATAAAAAAAATGTTAACCCTATTTTATACCGGGGGGGGGGGGGGAGGGGGGGGGGCTTTTTAAGCCAGCATCACGGAGAATAACTTTTGAATGGTAAAAGCAAAACCCACCGAACTTGGTGACTTTTCCTACAATTTATTAGGGAACAGTTTCAACATAGTGAGTCATGTTCATGAAATTTGATGTTTCCATGGTAACCGTTTTGTGACAGATAAGTTTTACAAATTTCATTGATTTCAGTTTTTTCATTGTAATTTCCAGGATTCCTTGTTTTGCTTCAAGTTTTCTGTCTAATTCACAACATCTAATCAAATTATGTCAACATTTGGTAAACTAAAGGTAATTTATGCTAATTTGATCAATTTTTAAAAGTTAAATGGTAAAAACTCAAGATGGCGAACAAACGTTTAGCACATCTCATTATCTCTCGGATCTCAGTACAAACTGGTATTATTGAGTTCTAAAACAATCTATCATAGATAATTAAACCTTTACAATATATTTGGTTCATGAATTTAGGTTAATTACTAAAATAAAGAAATTTATAGAAATCCAAGATGGCGGATATGCCAAAACATCTAATTTATTCTAACAAAATAATTTTCCGTTTATTTTTGTTTATAATGAACGGAAAATATAAAAATATATCCTTTATTGCCTATATACCTAAGAAAGGTATTTTCAACCAAACAGAATCAGAATTTAGTGAATTTTATGTCATCCGAGAGATAATGACGTATCTATGACGTCATAAGTCGTTACCATGGAAATTTAATTATGGCAGCATTGATGTTAATTATATCCTTCAGATAAACTTATTATTGGAAATTCCAGCTGTATATTATGTTATGTTTGATTTAAAGTTTAAGCTATTTCCCCAATATATATGACGTAATCATGACGGCATAATAACGTATTTGATGTTGCCAGAAGTTCATAACCAGAAGTGTCCATCTTCATTGTTAACCTATACCATATCATCAAGATGTATAAGTTATTTTTAGATTTGCACGCACAGCCAATCATTTCGCTTTAGCGTGACAGGCGAAGCAATAATATGACGCCCGTGACTGTCACGAAGTAGGCATGCGCAGGCAGTAAAGACTTTCTCTTGTCAGAAAAAGCGAAACAAATGCAGCTACTAAAGAGGCAGATACTTTGAGAGTAACACTTGAAATTGAAAAATTGGAGGACATCTTCATATCACTGAAAGAACAGAAATATATTGGCCTGAATGTGCAGCCATGTGCTTTTCGGTCGGTCACGAGCTGAATGGCTACAATCTTTCTTGCAACGAACGGAATGACTACAGTATTTCTTGCAACAACGTCAAAATTATATGAAGCCATTACAAGAAAAACTGTGTAATTTTCAATCCTGTGAAATTCGAAAAGATTTCTGGCTGGCAAAATAAAGACGTAATTGAAAACTTGTTTACTGATCGTGGACTCGACGAGAAGATTCCGGGAAAGATTTAAATTTGAAGCTTGACTTTTGCGTTCACAAATATATCATTTAATTGGATCAGAGTTAACTTAACTCTGCTTTCATATACACTAGAATGCTAGCTATTTACTGAAGGATGCAATTTTAATGGAATATTCGTGCTTTTGGACATGAGTTTGCAGGCATGATCAGTTGTTGACAAGCAAGAGACCCGTTTATGTCGTTTATAGCGACACAACCACAAATGACACAAAGTTAAGCTCATTTTTTTGTAAAATTCTTTACTCTCAATGTCACGCCATTTCACCAATGTGTCACGCCATTTCACCAAACCAATCAGATTACGCGCTAAAAATAACTTATACATCTTGATGATAAGGTATAGATTAACAATGAAGATGGACACTTCTGGTTATGAATTTCTGATGTTGCTAATGACGACAAAAGTCTTGGCAGACATTAAACTTTTATCCAAATCGTTTTTGTTAAAGTTTTGTGTTATATGTTCAAATTGTGCGGAAAATCCAATAAAGGCAGTTTTAGCTAAAAAAATCATCAAATGGACGTGATAATGACGTCGTATTACGTCAGAACAGCACCAAAGTTTCCATAATAACGTAAATCCTTATGTACATCCTTCTCTAGAAATTTGGTCGTTAAAGGGTTATAGGGTACGGGCCCTCTGACTACATCCCCCCCTCCCCCCGGTCTCAGATTGTTAAAAAAACCGGTGTGAATAGGGTTTTTAAAAGTGTATTTTTATCATTCCTTTTTTCATGTTATCATTTTAATGAATTTCTTTACAACTAGAATAATTTATTTTAATATGTTTTGTTTTACATCTCGATAAAACGTTCCCATTAGTTCTTTATACATTTTTATTTTTATATTTTTTTGCAGCCTGCACCACACGCTATACTAGGTTATACTATGCCCCCTCAACTATTGCGAGTCCTTTTTATCCAGATGACTACCCTAACAACCAAGATTGTAGATGGATTATCGATCCACCAGACGTACAGTATATCAGTATCAAGTTCAGTAAATTTAGCCTCGCCCAAGGGGATGTCCTTACTATAGGTGATTATGATGACAAGGTAATAACGACCTTCACGAAAAGTTCTCCAGCAGCCCTGAATACATGGTTGACACTTTGTTTTTGGCGCTGTTACATTGAGTTCAAGTCTGATCAGCAAAAGACTGGTATAGGATTCCTCATTAATCTAAAGTTCACTGTTATGAAAATAGGTAAGTGTTTTATCGTAAAACTAGTAAATTGTTACAATAACAAATTATTAATATAGCCGATGAAGAGCTTTTTATTTATCTTTTACCCATTATATATTAAGATCTTATTAACCGAACGGGAGTTCAGTACAGGGAATCTTGACCGAGGTCGGAAAGTACAGACCGAATACAGTGACCGACTTAAGCTCGGTTGATAAGATTTTTATTATATGACAACAACCGAGAGTAATATTGTTTCAGTTATTTGACGACGCTTTCAAATGGCTTCCGAGTAGATTGACTGAAAAAGAGCGGGTCGGAACTGGCTTTCATTGAGACTTACAAACATTGTAAGAATATAATAGTAAAATTACTGCAGCTTTCTGCATCAATCCAAATCGAAGATCTTTTAAAGACAAACGGTTTTGTTTATATCTCTGTATCAAAGAAATTCAAGAAACAAAACCAGAGTTTTACTAAAGGTTTTAGCTGACACAAACAAGTGAACAACGATATGGATGTTATAGCGAGCTGAAATTAATCGGTCTTCTGGACGGTCGCATCGAGACAAAAAAATCCTGCGCAAGCTTATTTTTTCGACAAATAATAATGAGACTAGGCCGGGGATGAATAATATACTATTAACAATACGATCTTCAATAATATCCACAGAAATGAGTCCCGCCGCGGAAACAATCCCCAATTGCCGCGGAAATAATCCCGAGAAAAATTATAGACCCGCGTGATTAATGGGACTGGATCGCGGACTGTCCCTTTTGATAATCTGGTATCAGGACTGGATATTTTTTTATTAGAAAATGAAAACATTTAATTCTAACTCCAAAACAAAACTGACAAAAATTTAAAATCAAGTCAGGGATAGTATGAAATGATTATGAAATGACTACTGATGAACACTGTTCTTTTAAAAGGTCTTAGACATAAAATGATATTTATAAAAACAATTATAACTCAACAGAATACACTGATTTCTAACCGATCAAAAAGGAGAAAATAAAAATACCGATATCAATTTTGCTTGGAGGCGTAGCTTTGTCGACAACGAAAACAATTTTTGAAATAATATGATTTTTTTCCGATTTTAGATATTGTTTAATTGCGGAGTAGTTAATTTTCAATAGAAATTAATTAATTTATTGATAGGTTGATCAATTAATTGGTGGTGTAATCAATTACTATATTGTTCGCTTGTTCGTTCGTTCGTTCGTTCGTTCGTTCGTTCGTTCGTTCGTTCGTTCGTTCGTTCGTTCGTTCGTCTTTTTTACATTCGATCCCTTATTCACTGTTCTTCCTTCTCAATTTGATCTATTTACTAGGATCATTTCCGCGGCATTTGGGGTTTGTTTGCGCGGCGGGGATCATTTCTGTGGCGATTGAGAATCATTTCTGTGGTGGAAATCATTTCTGCGGCGGGGATCATTTCCGCGGCTGTACAACACTTCCTTACTTCAAAAACGCTGTTAACTTTGTAGACAAACATATCGTGAATTTGACAGCTTTTCAAAGTGAAAAAGCAACACATATTTGAACGAAAGATAGCTTAACTCACCGCTGTGTTGTTTACAAGTAGATATTAAAACATAAATTTAAAGTATACTTTTCAAATATTATTGAGGTATGTGAACGAGCTTAATGGTCTTTAGAGAATTCAAAAATACATTTGTGTAGGTTTTTGTAATATTAATTTGATTTTCTTAATTTTTGCTTGTCAAAACGTTTGCAAAAAATAACCAATGCTCGTCACTTCGCCTTCAAATGTACCACGGCCGGTTTTTGTGTATTTTATTGCATTCTCTCGATGTTTTGTTTAATTCAATATCGTACATACGTTTCTCCTGCTATTTCTGTCCGATAATTTTACCAAATTTAATAATTACTTAAGAAAATCTTTTAAATTGTTCAAAAACTACTATCCGTTTCGAACCGCGGTCTTCCTAGGAGAATATTAACTGGTCCGAGATTGAATCTAACCAATCAGATTGATCTATTTACTAGAGCGGGGCTAGTTGCTACCATACGGTTTCTTTCGTTTGTCCTTTCTTTACTATGAGATCAAGAAAAGGCAAAGGTTTCTCAGTTTTTCTATTAACATCACCACTGTACTTGTAATTCTAAATTATTGTGCGTTTTGCAGTTTGTATTTCAACATATATTCAAAACCAAACTTAGTGGGAAAAAACCTGCTAAATATAGCGGTGGACACAAAATAGTAAAATTCGTATCTCGAGCTCCCATCAGTATCCTCTATGTCTCTAACGTTTTTCACCTCTTTTAATTTGCTCAGGAAGAAAATCGATAGTCTTAACATTAATATAATTAATGCGTTTACTATTGATATCAGTGAGATTTAATGTATAACAATTTGAAGATATACTTTCTATTTTGTACAGCCTGTTTGTATAAAAATGTTGAGAAAATATCCAGTGATAAAGAGCCCATCACAAGTCTTTTATATCCAGAATACTATCCAGCCGAAGACAATCAATGCACATGGACCGTCACAGCGCCTGAACATCACGTTGTTGGGTTTATGTTAACTGACTTTGACATGGGCCAAGGAGACTATGTACATCTACGAGATGGAGAGGATGAAAAGGCTGTGCTATTGGAAGCTTCTAGAAGTAAACCAAAACTAGGTCAATGGAGGACATCTAGTGGACGGCATCTTTGGGTTAAGTTCAGCTCCACTGGCAAGCATTTCACTTTTAAAGGATTCAATATAAAGATTAAGTTTATAAAAACGCCAAAAGGTAAATGTCTGTTAACATGATGTATTTTGTACACGTTATTCTCAAATTGCATGCTAATGAAGTTGATGTGTACTTTTCAGCATGTTTATCGTCGATGGTTTCATTGGTAAACACATCTGACAACAGTTTAAGTCCTTTCGATTCTTTATATCCAAACAATCTACATTGCACGTGGCTTATCACCGCACGTTCACACCAGATAATAAAATTCTGGTTCTCAAAGTTTGCCTTGGCCCAACGGCCAGGGCACTTTTTAGTTATAAGAGACGGTGTGAACGAGAGTGCTGCGGTGTTAAAGAATTTTACAACTAAGCCAGGCTTGGACGAAAGATGGACGTCTTCTGATAAATATTTGTGGATAAGGTTTAAATCTGATGGGGAAGATATTGATGCGGGATTCAATCTGACATGGAGATTTGTCACAAATCCTAAAGGTATTAGTGCTAGAGTACAAACACTAAAAGTGTGCAACATAAATACCACTAAATACTGCTAAATTATGCAAATTCTATTGTTCTCTATTGTTTAATCAACACTATTTAGTGGTAAATACTACAAAGTATTGCACACTTTTACTGTTTGTACTCTAGTACCAAAATGTAGGCTACCTAATTATAATCAAAGCAATCTGGCCATCTGAACAACATGCAAGACCCACGGAAATTATATTCCCTATTTCGCTATGACGTCATACATTGTTTACATGAACAATAGTCATAGAGAGTTTAAATAAATATTTTATGATTTTTAATATACTATTTAACTATACATACTTTAAATGAAAACTAAGGAGTAAACTAGTATAGACTGCGTCGGTGTTTGATATAAGCAATAGGTGATAGAATGAAATTTGTAACACCGTAAAAAATGTTAACTTATATCAAAAAACTCATTAATAATTTGTAACACCGTAAAAAATGTTAACTTATATAAAAAAACTCATTAATGATTCATGACGTTTTGTCCAAATTTACAAGAGAAGTCGCTTTAAATCCTGATAAAGATTCACCCTAATTTACATAAACTTTAACCTGAATTTTCTCTAATAAACTTTCATAAATCAAAACACAAAATATAGGTCAATAAACTCGCAGATCGTTTTTTATCAGGTCTAAAACCACTTGGCTTCGCCTCGTGGTTTTAAATCCTGTTAAGACACTCCTGCTCGTTTATTAAACTATACTTGATTTTACTGACGTTTCGAGCTTTAGCCCATCGTCGAAGTAAAAGCTACCTATACATACTTTAGCTACCGCATTAACACAATAGATTGTTTTGATGTCCATACCTTTGAATATCGAATGAACAAATTAAAATAAGCATGAACGAAACCATACTCACGGATTGTACATGTGTATGGTTTGCTAAAGAAATATCGGTAAATCATTATTTTTTGTATTTTACTTTCCAGCATGTTCTTCCTCATCTCCTAAAAAAGAATTCAGTGATGAAAAACCTATCGAAAGTCCTTTCTACCCTGATCGATACGCAAACGACCAAGAATGCACGTGGCTCATCACCGCACCCCAAAATAATAAAGTTGGTTTTGAATTGAAAACGTTTGACTTGGGTAAAGGAGACTATTTAGAGCTAAGAGATGGTATGAATGAGAGTGCTTTGGTGTTGAAGAATTTAACAAGTGGAAGACGTCCACCGAAAGAGATGCAAATATCTACTGGACAGTACTTATGGATTAAGTTTAAGTCTGATCACCAGCATGTCGATGTAGGATTTAGTATTATTTTGAACTTCCAAAGCAAACCTATCAGCCGTAAGTAAGGGTTGAGTACGTTTCGTTAACATAGTTATCTTGAGAAATTTGATTCCGAGCTATTGGTTCATTGACCAATCGTCTAGAAAGGATGTTAGCGGTGACAATTGGTTCTTAGTTTGTTGTGACTTTAGTTTTCCCTGACGCGTATCAAACTTTGTCATATTGTTCTGTGTCCATTTCAAAGTGATAATTGTTTCAAATGGTCCGTTGATCGTCTTTTCACTATCATCCTAAAGCCGATTCTTACGCGAACATGTTCGTCAGTTGTCCGGAAGGACGTCGGCCGTTCTTCTAATTGATTGTATTAAATATACTGTGGGGTAACTCAAAAATCCAAATGGCTGACCAATATTTTCTGTGTTGGACTGCGCGCGCTGTGCTGAGTTAGTCTACTTTCAGTACAAAACAGAGTTATTTTTTCTGATTATATTTTTTTACAATGGGTTGCTAAGTAAACTTTAATTGAGTTCTATGCTGTAGTTTATAAAAACGATATTCGGTTGTCAAGGTAACAACAACAAACTTAACATTCAACTTGTTGGGAATATGCTAGGAATTAGATTTCTCAAGATAACCGCGTGTTGACAAAGCGTATTCAACTATAAAATGAAACCATTACACAACCATATTTTGCATCTCAGAAACGTATTGTTTTTGATTTTCATATGCAGCACGTGGTGAAGGTGATCCAAAAGTCTCTTCGGGTACTTTGGTAGGAGTAGGCCTTGGTTCTGGTGTTTTGGTGCTTATCTTCATTTCTTTGCTGTACCTCTTTATCAAGAAAAGAAAAGAAATGAAGGAAAGGTACGTTTAAAAACTGAAGGACTGTAGAAATATAAAATAGTAAATAGATGTTGATATCACTTTCAAATTACTCATAGTATATCAAAGGTTTTCTTGCTTACATTACTACAAGGATTTTGTCATTTATTACTACAATATCTTTAGCACATTCTTGAATATATTTGAGAATTACATGATCCTTTTAAACTCAAACTGAAGCATATGCTTCCGAATTGAATTCATTGTAAAGTCAAACCTGCCAAAGTTTTTGAAGGAAAGTTCTATATTATATATATTGTACGTACCAAAGACATGTCTTTGATTAAGCTTGTTTTGCAGGGCTTCCGCCATTAAAGACCCTTGGGCTGTTGATATCAGTCAAATAGTGTTTTTAGAGGAGCTCGGTCAAGAAGCATTTGGGAGAGTTTGGAAAGGACAAATGGATAAAAATGCACTTGAAGCCCATCCAAATGAAACATCTTCAAACAAGGACAACCAAGACAGCACGAATAGTATGATTGTGGCGGTTAAAATATTACATGGTTAGTAAGTGATTGCTGCGAGCGAAGCGAGTAGCAACACTAATTCCGACGGTATCCCTTTGTACTTGTGGACGAGCGTTCCTGGATTATATATAGTGATAAAATCTCGATTTTCGGGCGGGCTGGCGATGATTTCCGAACATGTAATACGTTAGGTCAGCAACTTTCGCCATTAAAGTACCTAATTTATATACTAGAGACCAGAGTCTATTCTGTGGGAAATTCCTAAGCCAAAGAAGATATAAATAAGTCAACTTCTCGAACGAGTTATGGCCAGTCACACAGCAACGCTTGCAATATGGAATTTCAGTGTGATTCCAAACTGATTACGTTAACATATTCGATCACATTCGAGATTTGATCACGCTAATCCACGAGCGCTAATCACATGTAAGTTAATATTACTAAAAACATACAATTTTGTACATTCTTGAATATAGCTAGGAAGATAATATAATTAATAAGTTGGCTTCTCGAGTGAGTTATGGCCACTTATCAGTGTGATTTTAAACTGATTACATAAACATATCACATTCGAGATCCACGAGCGCTAACCACATGTAATAAACTAAAAACATACAATTTCGTACATTCTTGAAAATAGGAAGATAAAAAGTCAGCTTTTCGACAAGTTATTGAACATAATGCCTACATATCCACCCAATAGCCAGGATTCGGCTGCCTGTGGAATATTATGTAAACAGCTCGTTCCACGGAATAGTTTCATCAAATTATCCGAGTTTTTCGCACTGTAATAATCTCAAAATCAAACTTATTTATTGCTGGAAGCATTGATCAAGGTCACGAACGACTTTTAGTGACATTTCTCGCGGGAAAAGACAATGTTCTTTTACGAGTTTTTCAGCGCTGTTATGTGCTCAGAGTTTGTCAATGAAACTTTGGCCACCGTAGATCAGATCTTTATTACCGAAGGAGATTGACTTTATCTGGATGCTCTTTGAAGTAGAATCATCCCTGATACAGAGACGTTGTCCTTATACTATCTGTCGCAGTCTGAGTTAGTGAATAGGAAACTTGAGTTATAATTCTTACATTTGTTTATTAAATTTTGCACAAAATAATCAGGTAAACAGTGGTGTTGACTATTAGTGAACGTAAATAAAGACCCTTGTCCTTTGTTGAAAGTCGACTTCTCGAAAGAGTTATGGCCAGTTACACACAGCAATGCTTGCAAATTCTAAAGTAACCGTATTCGATCCCATTCGAGATTCGATCACGCTACTTCACGAGCGCTAATCACATGCATGTAATATTACTATTAAAAAACGTACAATTTCGACAAGTAATTGAACATAATGCTTACATATTCGCTTACTGAATAGCCAAGATTGGGCTGCCTGTGGAATATTATGTAAACAGCTCGCAGCATTTCACTTTTGATAGAAACGGCTAGTAATAATAGTATATACTACATCCAAGGCACATTCTCTTTAGGAAGAACTAAAACAGACACACTAATAAAAATGTTAAAACCATAGTATCAAATGTTTTTCTTGCAGAAGGAGCATCTGCACAAGAGCAAAGTGAATTTCTTCGCGAAATCGAATTCATGAAAACTGTTGGGTGCCATAGGAACATCATTGCAATGGTTGCCTGTTGTACCAAAGAGGAACAACCCTTTTTAGTTGTGGAGTTTGCACAATACGGTGATTTACTCAATTTACTGAAAGAAAAACGCAACAAGGTAAGTGTTGCACATTTCCACAATATTTTGAAAATGGATATTTTATCGCATAATCTTGTTGTTTTTAGACGTACGTCAATGTTCGTCCGTCTTCAATCAATGAACCTTCATCATCAACTTCATCAAATTCCGATGTAGGCTATGACACGAAACAAAGTTTGGAAAGTTTGTTGGAAGAGTTAAATTCCTTCTCGTGGCACATTGCACAGGGAATGGTATGTAGAAAAAGATCAATGTTTAACTGTGATGTGGTCATAGTCCAGGTCTCTTCTGGACATAAATATATCATATCTAAGCTGGTTATGTTTCAAGTACTGTGTTTTTTCTTGTAATAGGGGCTATGTTGGTCTTGTGATTCATGATTTCTTTTGGATCACAAAATTCAAAAGTTTATTTTGGTGCCAGCTCCACTTTAGAGTTCAGTGATTACTGATGATATATATCCCACTCAAATGATTGACAATTTGTATGCTTGACCAGCTTCTTGTGTTGTGTAGGAATACCTTTCGTCGAAAGGAATCGTTCACCGTGATCTCGCTGCACGCAATATTCTCGTCGCTGATGGCTTTGTCGCCAAAGTTGCTGATTTTGGACTCTCTCGTCAAGTGAACTATCAGGATAAATTCTATCAAGCCCTGGGACGTCGTAAACTGCCTATCAGATGGACATCTCCTGAAGCTCTTGAAGACCAGATCTATACCAGTAAAAGTGATGTGTAAGCAAAACCTTAATTTTAATTTACACTGATTTTAACTATTTTTAAAGAGGGAAATCTTTTGCTTCAAATAAAAGCCCAGACTGTTGCAATTTGAACTTATTTCATGCACATAGTGTTTTTGCTCTATTCCACAGTAGCATTTTGATTCTATTTCAAGGATAGTTTTTTAGCTCTATTCCACAGTAGGAATTTGATTAATCATGTTTGTGGATAAAGTAAATGTGGCTGATGATATAATAATAAAGTATGTTGTGTTGTTTACAGATGGTCTTATGGTATAGTCCTATGGGAGATATACTCCATCGGTAAGTAATGCTGGAACACAAAAATATAGGCCATATACGCAAGCGTCTTACCAATTAAAAAGACTCAAGCTGAAACTAACTAAAATTGAAAATTAAAATAATTCTACCTATTTTCAATAATAAGTCCGATGTTGGATATTCCACGTTTTATGTTTCAAACAGTAAATAAATTTTATTGTTGGTTGCGGAAAACCAGTCTAACACGTCTTGATGATGTAATGTTATGTGGGGCCTATAGAGCATTTCACATACGTCTAAATGCACTTTACACTTATCGAAAGGGCTGATGGCGGCTTACAATCTTGAAGAATTAAATTAGTAGTAAGTATGTATTAGTATGATCTGTCACTGATGGTGGTCAATGACAGGGTTTGTTACGTCCCCAGTGGTTCTTTTACGTTCCTCCAATGCAGGTTAGTGAGTGTAGTGTGAAGCGACGGGACCTCCGATTTAACGTCCTTAACGATTTAACGCGAACAATTTACAGATGGAAAATAACAAAGTCAGTACATTCTCCTCAATTATTTTAAGACCCCGAGTGTGTTGGTCTGGCCGGGGGTACAAACTTTGCATGCAAATCCGATGCTCTACCTGTGTTGTTCGATGACCGAAACTAGATGAGAAATACACTGGATTGTAACAACAACAAGCTTGTTTAATCCGCCATCTTGGAATACACACTACAAGAATACATACATGATAACGAGGCTTGGTACACAGGGTACCCAACACTACACTACCAAATTAGCTAACTGGGATGCGGTTAATGATGTCTATTTATTTTTTGTTGGATTTTATTGACAGGAAAGCTACCCTACAATACTATCTATATCGAAAAACTTTTGCGCTTCCTTAAAAAAGGAAACAGGATGGAAAAGCCGGATCTGTGTCCAGACGACATGTAAGATATATTGACATACATTAATATTGTTCTAATATATGAGCTGAAACAATATTAATTTCAAGTTACATTGGAGGTTTCAACATAGAACACTGCTCACATTTTGTTGAGTGAATCAAAGATAACACGAAAGCTTTTAAAATCCCTCGAACAATCGCAGCTCACATATATGAACCATTCTCAATCTGCGGTTTGAATTCAGTCATGCCAAATCTAGGATTCGAATCAAGCGAGCGACATCTTCACCAGTTTTCACCATTCATGACATATACATCTAAGATTCCTATTTTCAAATTATTTCCATTGTCTTTACCCTAGGTACAAAGTTATGAAAAGCTGCTGGAACGAGCACGCTGAGGAAAGACCATCATTCAGTGACATCATAAAGACCCTTGAGACAATGATGACAAAAGACACGCCATATGTGGAAATGATCGAGATGGGTGAGGATGAAGAGGGGTATACCATACCCTATGATGTCAGCGATATGGAAAGCGAAGTTTCTGACATGGTGTAGTATTATCAGTGTCACTTAATTGTTATATAAGTAAGAAATAATTTCGTATTAGAGCCGTTTTTATTAACTCACTCTATAGTGTATCACTCGTTAATGTACCTCAATTCCATTGTGTTCTTTTGTTGTTATTTTACTATCACACTTTAACTAATACACTTTGTCTCACGAGTTAATGAAAGCAACTTTAAGTTACGGAAACTTGTTTAATCAAAGCGTATAGAGTGGCTTCCATTAAACTGTGAAACAAAGTGCACTTATTAAAGTGTAATAGTCAAAAAACACAATAGAAAACAAAAGAATTAGAGTGAAATAGTCATAAAGTATATTTCACAATTGCAAGTTTATGAGAATCACTCTAGCTAGAAACACTAACATAGCCTATATCAGTTTAACTTAGATAGTTATACTAGTTATCTTAAACTGATTTTTACTAAAAATGTTGCAACTTTGACGCTGGCAAATTTACAAATAGTTCGAAATCTAAATCAATGAATAAATCAATCAATCAATAGATGGACTGATAAAAAAATGAATGAAAGAATGGATGGACTGATGAATAAATGAATGAAAGAATGGATGGACTGATAAAAAAATGAATGAAAGAATGGATGGACTGATAAATAAATGAATGAAAGAATGGATGGACTGATGAATAAATGAATAAATGAATGAAAGAATGGATGGACTAATAAAAAAATGAATGAAAGAATGGATGGACTGATGAATAAATGAATGAAAGAATGGATGGATGGACTGATGAATAAATGAATGAAAGAATGGATGGACTGATGAATAAATGAATGAAAGAATGGATGGACTGATGAATAAATGAATAAATGTATCAATAAACTATGAGAGAACAAAAAAGCACAAACAAATAAGTTAAATAATAAATAAAATAGAAACATCGACGCAAAATTACAAATAGCCTTATCGGTTATGCATAAATAATAAATAGATAGATAAATATAAATAAACTAGACGCATAACTGCGTGAACTCGGGCTTCATTGCGATTATGTAATCATTTTCTTGGATTAGCTTGAGATGATTTGAAGCAAAAAAAAGTTATTTTTTTGGTCGTCCTCCTTTTCTGTTTGGTCCGTTCCTTAAGTCCGTGATCCGCTTGCCTGTACTGCTTTTACCTGGATATCGATGTTCGGTTCGTGCAGTGATACATGCGAGCTGAAAGACTGTCTAAAAACAGTGTTATTAAAGTTGTTCTTGCAAAATATACGCAAGAAAAAGCAAGGTAGATACTAGTCACTAAAGCAATTGGTGTTATATTTGAGGCGATTTAATTTAGGCTGTTGGATGTAGTTTTCAGAGAGGCTGATTTCAGCTGTTTTATATTTGTTGTTGTTGAGCTTGACCTTGAGTTTTAAAATCGGTCACGTTATCTGACATATTGTAAACAAAGACGGAAATATTACTTTCATCGTTCAACTGCTAGATAATAGGTTGAAGCGATTAAGTTTAAACTTAAAAGTTTTGCGTATAAGTTTGTTGTTCTTTGCCGAGAAGCTAAGCGCTCGGCAATCGCCAATCAATCGCGGATCTGAAGCTTGTACGAGCTAATAGTATAGTCAATAAAATTAAACTATTGACAGATAAACTCGTTATTTTAATCAAAAATATAAAATAAATAATTACAAGAAGCAAAATATTTACCCTAAACATCACTAAAGTATTATACTGTTGTTGTCTTCACTTCTAGTGCGCTGTATCGTACTCTCTAAGAATGCTTACAATACAGTTAAATATCCAGTAGTAAACAGCTTCGTCCTTTGTAACTGGTTGTGAATCAATTCCATAGCATTATGAGTTTATAGCAGGGACGATTTCTCGTTAAATTCCATCATAATAAGTTGGCTCGCTTAATTAGCCCGTAAATTGCATGATCTGTATTAAAATTCACAGTGACCCTTTCCGAAAACATTCGACATAAACTTAAGTGTAATTCTACTGCGAATCATGTGGAGTGAGCGCATAAAATATGAGAATATTCCACCTAGAAATCAATCCTTCGACGAATCAAATATCCATGTGCTCGTATTGGCCAGTCTACGCATGCGCTGTGACCATACGCATGCGCGGTGACGACTAGACGGCGTTTTGCGACCCAAGGAAAAAAAAAAAAAAAACATTGAAGCCCATTTTAAGACTCGGGTTTCCTTTGGAAAGCCCGAGTAATGAACAAGTAAATAGGTTAATATATAAATAATGAAATGAATAAATAATATAAATAGATAAAACAAAAAATGAATAGTTAAATAAATAAATGAATAAAAGAATGAATAAATATATACATTAATGAATTAATGAAATTGATAAAAGAAAAAAACGAAGAAAAAATAAATAAATATATAACTAATTGAATGAATATCAAGAAAATAAATAGATAAATAAATAATTAAATAGATAATTTAATAATAAATAATTTATAAGTAAATAAGTATATGCATAAACAAATAATGAAATATACGCTATTGCTAATTATCGTACAATAATATATTACTGGAATAATTAGTATTGTTTCCTTAGAAACACTGACGTAGTCCATACTAGTTTAACCGCTAGTTATTGTAGTTTCAAAGCACCATTTAGCTTGCTGTTATAGTCACTTTAAAATTGTCTACATTTAGGAGAATCTTCAAAACTTCAATAATATTTAGACGAAGTTTTTGTGACAAGAGATTCAAAAAACGACGCCGACGACCATAATGCACTTCGGTCGTCAAATGCAATAGACGTCTTTCATAAATGGCCACCACTTATGATCATATTTAAAAATTGCTGTAATAAGAAAAAGAAAGCTATCTTATGATCGGCATTCACGATATCAATAAGTTATGAAAGTTAAAAATTTATAATTATCAGGCTTTATGAATTTGAAAAAATCAGAAAAATACCAAAAACATTTCCCTACATTTTTCAATTAGCACATTAAAACTAAGTTGGCATTTTAGACAGAGCATCAAAACTTCCAAACTATTACAGCTGGTTTTTTTTTCATATGGCAGTGCTAAAACATTCAAATATCTGTTTATTTGTAATACTTGTTTTTCACTATTTATGAAAGTGGTCTATAGGCAACAATTATAGTCTTTATATAGTTGGATTTTGAATGCAAATGATTCGTCTGAGCAAGCAATTCGAAAAAGCTCATCAACTACAAATATATCCATATAACAATTTTAAAAATGTTAATAACAGCAAATAAATTATAAATGTTTTAATAATGATAAAAAGGTCAACATAAATATTTGATAATAATTTCAAGAGCGGATCAAGGGGAGGGGGTGATTTGGGTGACTTAAATCATAAGAATAACGGATAATGTAAGAACTGAAAAATACTATGTGATGCCTTTCGAGTTAGAGTGCACGTCATATACACCTAATTGAAAAAAAAAACTGTCGTGTTAGAAACGTAGATCATAGATCGTGGATGATAGAATATAGCTCATAGAAGCGAAGACCGAAGTGGTGAATGGGATTTTAATAAATAGTATGCATGAGACTTGTTCTTAAGTACCATGCTGGTGCATTCAACATGGAGACCAAGACTGTTCAAGTGGTATTGAAAGTATAATAGGATCGAGTGAGGCCTTGCTACTATATAAGTGTATTTTATTAAGGGTCTGAGTTTTCGCCGTCAACGGCATCATCAGACTAAATGATTTACATGTTCTAAATACGCTTCTGGTAGATCAACCGTAAAGGTTAAAACAAAAGGAGATCTTTGAGGTATTGAAAGTGTTTTGTTGTATTAAAATCCCTCCACCACTTCTGTCTCCGCTTCTATGACCTACAATCTACGATATACCCTTCTTCTTCCAGAAAATCCTTACGGGGGGAAAAATATACGAACAGACAATATTTTTTCAATTAGGTGTATCCGTTTAACAAAACTATGTATTATCTTATTGCACTATTTTGTACCAACTTGTGGATATCACTGCAGCAAAACAGTGTAACTATTGTATCCATTGTAATGTGTATTGTGTGGCTCAAGTCTGAGTGAATATTTAGTAAGACATTAACTAAATAGTTGATAACTAAATATTATTTTGCTCTAGATAGTTAGTAATTGTTTGACGGATTCATGGCGTGTATACTATAACAGTCACCCTCCTTGAAATTGTTCTGGATCCGCTATTGAATTTAATATATAAAAGCATGTTATATAAGCTATGTAATATTGAATCAATAAACTATATAAACTACCTTGACTATGTTTGAATGTATACACCATTTTTCAAAAGTGTTGTCCAAAAAGGAATAGAAAATAGTCAAATGTTGTTAGGGAATAATTATCATACTAGAACGATTTCGTATAAGCCTCTTTTAACATGAAAATGAGTATATGTGTACAATAACATGCTAATGAGGCAAGAGTGTATAGCAGCTATATGCTTCAGTGAGTCGCGCTATCAGCTTAAAGCAATCATAATATACAGACGAGTTATTTATTGACTTGCTCGAACTGAACCACTTTTAACAATGATTTTCACAGATAAGAACGTTGAATATAAATTGAATCAGTGGCTTGTTGCTGAATTGCAAAAAAAACATAATCTACACGCACACCTCATTAGCATGTTATTTTAGATATGCTCATTTGCATGGTAAAAGTGGGTTATACCAAAACGTTCTACTAAATACAAAAGCAATGCATGGGCTTGAAAATGCATATGCTAGCTAAAAGTCTTTTTAAAATCGTCATATTTAGAAGAGTTTTAGAAAATGATATTTTTGGTGGTGTATTTTAGCCTTTTTTGAATGTTTGATAATTAATTCCTAACAAAGTTTTACTAGTATTTGACTTAATTTCGAACAGCGTCTATGAAAACAAACTAATGTTAAGTTGAATGGGTAGAGCGCTCACAATAAACCCATGAAACAAATCTAGTATTAATGCTAGTTTAAATCATTGTCATCATTATTGTCCAAACAAAAGTAATTATCATCAACATTATCATCACCACAATTAGAGTACAAACACTAAAAGTGTGCAATACTTTGTACTATTTACCACTAGTGTTGATTAAACAATAGAGAACAAAAGAATTTGCATAATTTAGCAGTATTTAGTGGTATTTATGTTGCACACTTTTAGTGTTTGTACTCTATTATAATCATTACTAATCTATAATTTGATTGATGAATTAATTCATCATTATAATCATTAAGTAATCTATTATTTGATTGAATTAATTCTCTATTTAAATCAATCATTGTCGTTTAACCATCATCATTATCATCAACATCATCATCCATCATCAACAATATCATCATTATCACCATTACTATCATCATCACTATCTGTACTCATTATCATCATCATCATCATCAACAACAATATTATCATTATCTACACTAGAGTGCTTACACTATGTCCATGAAATAAAATCTAAAATAGTTACTAACTAATAGTCACTATCACTCAACTGGAACAGCTTTAGTAACAATACACAAGGGAATTTAAGTACTCAAAACCATAGAAAGTTAATACTTTATTCATTGTGTATTGTTACTAAAGCTGTTTCAGTTGAGTGATAGTCACTAACAGTCACTAAATAAAAACTATTAGTAACTATTTAGATTTTATTTCATGGACATAGTGCAAGCACTCTATCATTACAATCAACTATCATTATCACCATTACTATCATCATCAATATCTGTACTCATTATCAACCATCATCATCATCATTCCCTGACAACAAAGCTAAAGGGGTCGACTCAATCAACACCAAATTGTTGAAGATGGCATGTCCATATATTTCCCCCTCTTTGATCTATATATACAACTTCTCTATTTCATCTGGAAAATTTCCAAAACAATGGAAAACTAGTAAGATCACCCCAGTTCACAAGTCAGGACCCAAGCATGATGTGGATAATTATCGCCCCATCTCTGTGTTATCGTCACTTTCTAAAATTCTGGAACGTCACTTTAGTATACATCTACTTAATTATCTCCAGGACAACAACCTGCTCAGTGCATTTCAGTTTGGCTTTCGCCCTTTATATTCATGCGAGACTCTTCTCCTAACTCTAACTGATAATTGGCTAGAGGCTATGGACAAAGGCCAACTAACTGGAGTCTTACTAATAGACTTCCGCAAAGCGTTTGATCTTGTCAATCATGACATCCTCTTGGGGAAGCTATCATCTTATGGTGTCAAAGGGCCTGCCTACCAATGGTTTTCCTCGTACTTATCAGACAGATCACAGCTTGTCTCTATTGGTTCTTTTAAATCAGACACCTTACCTATGCTTAATGGTGTGCCTCAAGGGTCATGCCTAGGCCCACTGCTTTTTCTTGTTTATGTAAATGACATTCCTTTTTCTAATACATCTTGCAATACACACTTATACGTTGACGACACCACTCTATCTTGTTCCTCACCAAGTGTTACTGACATAAACTTATCTCTACAATCAGGTGCTAACCTATTGAGCCAATGGGCTACTAATAATAAGATGGTAATTCATCCTGATAAGTCCAAGTCTTTGCTAATTGGCACTCAAAGGAAATTAGCCTCCCTCTCTGAACCACTTAACATTTCAATAAATGGAATCAACATCAAGCAATCAAATAGTGAAAAGCTCTTAGGCGTCTTTATTGATTCCTCTTTGTCATGGGACGAACACATTTCTAACGCTATTAAGAAGTTCAATACTAAGCTTGAAATGTTAAGAAGAGCTAAACCATACCTGTCCCCCAGACACATCTTACTTCTGTATAACACTATAGCCAAACCAACATTAGAATATTGTTGCTCTGTCTGGGGAAATTGCTCTTCTGAACTTCTCCAACATCTTCTTCTTGCTCAAAAGCGTGCTGTTAGGTTGTTACTTAACTCTGACTTTTCGACTCCCTCTATCAACCTTTTCCAAAAACTTGGGGTGTGCCCTATTTCTGACATTATTCGTGTGAGGCTTGCCAACCTTGTCTTTAAATGTCTAAACGGACTTGCTCCTAACTCTTTAGCAAGTAAGATAAGCCGCCCACACCATAAATACACTACTAGGCAGGTCTCAAAATATAATCTAACCATCCCAAAGGCCAAAACAAATTCAGGAAAACGTCGCTTCTCCTTTCTTGCACCTTCCATATGGAATGACCTACCCTCTGAAACCCACAAGATCGAAACTGTTAGTGCTTTCAACAGAAAATGTAAATATTACTCTAAAACTAAGTTAAAATCAGCAGTAGAGCTAAATACAGCCAGACTGTACTGATAAAGTCATTCAATTTTATCTGTAAAAATATATAATTAGTAAATTAGGTGAAAATCCAATTGTAAATATTAATTAATTAATAAATAGAAACATATAACAAGATTAATTATTAGATTATTAGATATACCTATAGTTTAGTTAATTCAATTGTATAGGTAGATCAAAATCAGCATACATGTAAATATTTTAATGGGCCAGATTGGAAAAAAGTACGACTTTATTTGAAACCCAATAAAGATTTATTATTATTATTATTATCATCAACAACACCACTATTATCAAATCCATTCCACTGTTCGCATTATCAGTACTATACCCGCATTAAATTAACATCATTTTATATGGTGCATAAGCTATGATTTTACTCCTACGAAGGAGTGACGTCTAAAATGTCAGTGTAACTCTCTCTTTAATATGGTGTTTAAGTTACCAGTTTTACTCTAAACACCCGGGAGGAGGAGGGGTGTACTACGCCCTTTGTCCAAGTGGTAGGGGTGATTGGCGTACCTTTTAGGGTCCTTTTAGGGTTCTGGCTCAAAAATCAGTTACGTAACATGATTTCGTACCTGTAAGAGTAATTTTTACTCTGTTTTGTTGCTTTGTTGAGGTAGAAATCGACAAGGCTTTATCAGTTATTTTTATCTGTGCGTACTTTTTAGGGGTCGTTTTCAAAACCTCCGCAAATCACCCCTACCACTTGGACCAAGGGAGTACCCTCCCGGGTCTAAACATCAGTAAGTAACACTCTCTTTTATAATAATAATAATATAATAATAATAATGATATGGCTTGTATAGCACTTATACAAGTCTGTTCTAAGTGCTTAAAATAATAGTGGATATGATTACAAAGAAAAAGCTAATTTAAATAAATGAGTTTTGAGATTGGACTTGAAAGATGTATAAGAACTTAGGTGTATAAGTTACCATTTTAACTCCCATGAAGGATTAACGTCCTAAACATCAGTAAGTAACGCTCTCTTTTATACGGTGTAGAAGTTACCATTTTTACTCCTATGAAGGATTAACGTCCTAAACATCAGTAAGTAACACTCTCTTTTATACAGTGTATAAGTTACCATTTTTACTCCAAAGGATCAAAGTTCTAAATGTCAGTATATAAGTAACACTCTCTTTTATAAGGTACGTGTGTAAGTTTTACTCCGACGAAGGAATAAAGTTCTAAATGTCAGTAAGTAACACTCTCTTTTATACGGTGTAGAAGTTACCATTTTAACTCGATTCTGATTGGACGAAAGGAGTACAGTTAAATAGTAAATTGTACTCTGCAGAGTACCAATTAGTTTTTCAGTATATTATAAAAAAAATCACAAAATCTTCTTATATAATTTGTAATTAATAGACACTCATCATGTTTTGAAAATCTAAAAGGCTCGTCCAATTTTGAAAACTTTCAAAACATCACTTGTACCTATCAATCACAAATTGTACTCAAGATCGTGCGATTTCCTATACAAAACAGTATCACCGTCTTCTTACTACTTACAACCAAAGATTTCCAAAATGTCACCCTGTGTTATGTATGTACATGGTGTCTTTATAAGTTAACTCTTTCTCTTAGAACACTGTCGCAGATCACTTGCCATTGTAATAATCACATCCAAAATGTCATTGACACTCCTTCATTTTAACCCTTCAATGAACAAGGATTTCTGTAATACCAGTAATATACCATTTGCTTGATGTGTCATCCTGTTCTTTTTACATGTACTTGGTGTACAAGGTAACTCAACCCCTAAGAACACTGTCGCAGATCACTTGCCATAGTAATAATCACATCCAAAATGTCATTGACACTCCTTCATTTTAACCCTTCAATGAACAAGGATTTCTACAATACCAGTAATATACCATTTGCTTGATGTGTCGTCCTGTTCTTTTTACATGTACTTGGTGTACAAGGTAATTAACTCAGCCCCTTAGAACACTGTCTTTCACAGGTCACTTGCCATTGTAATAATAACATTCAAAATGTCAATCATGAATAAGTTTGACAGGTTTCAGCATCACTTGCTACTGTCACAATAGAAATAGTTTTATTGTTACATTGACATCATACATTTAAATTGTTGTGAGAATTACGTAACGCTTCTTCATACGTCGGGGGAGGTGGTAATTCTTCAGTCCTGCTTAACATTTCAATTGAATGGTAGGGAGGAGGTCCCCCTGGATGAATAGGCTCATTAGATTGCTCCTCCTGATTCCTATCAGCATCACGGACACGGGGGTCTTGATCTCTAGCTCCTTCAATGTGTTGAGGCTGCGGCGGTGCTCTACCAGCCCTGCGAGCACAACCACAATACACAGCGCAAGCAATACAGCTCCCTATAACAACAACTGCAGTGAACCCAATTATAGACGATGGTTCAAATTTATTAGATTTCGGCTCCTCTTTAATACACTTCCCATTGTCACAACGCTCATTAGCAGTACAGTCACATGACTTGATACACTTGTAGAATGAACATTGAAACCCACTTTTACATTGCATTTCATAATTACAATATCCATCGGGTTTATTGATTGTACACTTACTAGATATACAATATTCGAGTGGTCCACAATCGTCTTTGCTGGCGCAAAAATTCACACAGTATCGACGATAAATACATTGTTTATCACAGCAACTCTTGTAGTTCCCCATACATTCATAAGTATTATTGCAGCTTTGAAAAGCTTCTTTTGGCCGTACCATCAAAAAGAAGACGAAAGCTCCATGAACAAGAGTCAATTTCATATCGGATAATTTCAGAATCGATTTAACCTCGAAATTCTACGACCCAAATTTCTGCTTTTCTTCACCAAAGCGACCTTCTGAAGACAATCAGATGCCAAATGTGGATTTAACACTTACAACTTGGTATTCTTGGAGCCAACCATGTTATTTTGGTCGTTGAAAGTACCCTCTCATGAATACAAAAATAGAAGCGAAGCTCGTTGTCTTGATTACAACTGTCTTCCTCAGTCGATTTTATTGGGCCAAAACCAGATTTTTACAACTCAAAATCATCAGAAACCAGACTTTAACACTCCATCTTCAGTCTTTCGTAGTGAAAACAGTGTTTTCTCCGCTTAAAGTAGTATTTTCCTCACAAAAACAAGTCAATCTAAATCAACTTTCGTAAAGTACAAACTGTTTCACTTATGTTAGAGACTGGGTCGAGATAAATATTCTGACGTAGTGCTGTTACGTAGTTATTAAATTTGGCAAATATATGCTATGACGTCAGAGGTATGTCTGATGACGTTTGTATCGATTACGGACAAAGCTATTTATAGTACAATTACGTCGGATTGATAACTAATAAATAAAAAAATCCCTCAAAAAGCACAGGTAGCCTGAAAAAAATGTTTTTTTTTTAATTATTTTTTTTGAATTTTGTATCATTGAATATTTTTCCCTTTTTTTTCTGCCATACATTGTATGAAATATATATTTTTTCCCTTTCAAATTTTACCTCTCTTTTAAATTGCTACTGTGGAATAGAGCACAAACACTATATCCATAAAATAGAATCAAATTGCTACTGTGGAATAGAGCACAAACATTATACCGGCATGAAATAGAATCAAATTGCTACTGTGGAATAATATAGAGCACAAATACTATATCCATGAAATAGAATCAAATTGCTACTGTGAAATAGAGTGCAAACACTTATCCATGAAATAGAATCAAACTGCTACTGTGGAACAGAGTACAAACACTATATCTATGAAAAAGAATCAAATTGCTACTGTGGAATAGAGTGCAAACACTATATCATGAAATAGAATCAATTTGCTACTGTGGAACAGAGCACAACTACTAATTATCCATGAAATAGAATCAAATTGCTACTGTGGAATAGAGTACAAACACTATATTTATGAAAATATAGAATCAAATTGCTACTGTGGAATAGTGTACAAACACTATATCCATAAAATAGAATCAAATTGCTACTGTGGTATAGAGCGCAAACACTATATCCATGAAATAGAATCAAATTGTTACTGTGGAATAGAGTGCATTTAATGTACATGCACTATATCCATGAAATAGAATCAAATTGCTTGTGGAATAGAGCACAAATACTATATTCCATAAAATCGAAGCAAATTGCTACTGTTATTATTAAATGGAAACTAGCGAGTAAACTAGTATACGCTGCGTCGGTATTTGATATAAATGATAGGTAATATAATGAAATTTGTAACACTGTAAAAAATGTTGACCTTGGTCGGAGTAAAAGGGACGAAGGGCTAAAGCTCGAAACGTCAGTAAAGTTAAGTCAACATTTTTTACGGTGTTAGAAATTTCATTATATAATTTACCTATTAAACTCAGACTTATTATTAAGTGACTATCAGACAAAGACAAGACAGGGAAATAGCTATAACAAGATAAGATGCAAATAGTTTATATGTCAAAAAGTCAAAAGTACAAAATAGTACTACATGAAACAATAGCAAACAATTATAAAAATTGTAATAGTTTAGTATTTATTAGAGTACACATTTATCATTAAAATTATGCAACATAAATATAATACTAAATAGTGATATTTTATGCTAATTGCTATACTGTTTAATTTCTATTGTTTAATTAGCATTATTTAGTACTACTTTTTTTCAATTATCAATGATATTAAGTGCTGTTTTCATTTCATTAACCTGTGAAACACACTTTAATGTATCACTCGATATTTAATGCACCTTAATTCCATTTGTGTTCTTTTGTTTGTTATTTGACTATTACACTTTAACAAATACACTTTGTTTCACAGGTTAATGAAAACAACTCTAACCCGTGACACACACGTTAGTGTATCACTCTTTAATGCACCTTAATTCCATTGTGTTCTTTTGTTGTTATTTGACTATTACACTTTAACTAATACACTTTGTTTCACAGGTTAATGAAAACAACTTTTAGACTATACCATTTGCTCTCTACTGTTTCCTTTGGTATTTAATGTTTCTGGTTGAGTGATACTGACTAAACTTTATAGAAACTATTAGTTATAGTAACTATTTTTTTTTCATGGTTTTAGTATATTGATATAGAAGATATCATTATTACTCAAATCCATTACTGTACATAGTTGAAATTAAATTCATGTTTTCTATGGTTGCCAATAAGAACAATTAAACATTTGCAAAACAAGTACACAAACAAATGTTTAACAAAGCAAAAACACGCCTATGTAATTCATAACTTTTAGATATCATATATTCATATACACAAGTTATATATTATTCCATATCACTATTTAATTTTTCTATTTGACAATTATTATTTTAAACCTATGAAGATGTAGAGCTACTCTGTAGAAATGCTTCAAATATACCGTTATTATTATTATTATTACTACATGTATATAAAACAATTAAAACAAATACCTCCAAACTATGTATGATGATGATCATTGCAGAATTTAGTAAGCAATTAAAGGATAATTTTGCAATTATTTATTACCAGTTTTTTTTTACATTAATAGCAAGAGAGAAAAATATCGTTTTTTTGAATGAGAAATGTGGAAAACCTAACAGTGTATTGAAATGAATAGAAAATGAGCGTGATGTATATAGCATCACCACCATTAATATCATTGATATTCATCTATCTACTTCGCACCCTGTGGTGCATAAGGCTTATCATTGATATTAATTAAAAACACCACTATCACCATTGTCATCATTATCAACATATACAATATCACTATATATCATCACCATCATAAACATTGCTATCACCGTCATCATTGTCATCATTATCACCATACAATATCACTCTACAGTCAATTCAAAAATCATTGTCCTCAATAGGCTTCGACTCTACACGGCTAGACCGAAAGGTAGCATTTGTAGAAATCACCGAAGCGGATAAATGCACACAGTATCTAATGCAATAGATATAATATCACGCTTACTCAATCAAATAATGATTAGTTGATTGAGTGAGCGTGATATTGCATTAGATACTGTGTGCATTTATCTGCTTTGGTGATTAATTCTACCCATGCTACCTTTTGGTCTAGTCGCATTGACTTGAAGCCTATTGACAAAAATGTTTTTTGAATTGACCGTATATCATCACCATCATTATCATTGATAAATGCATCATGTTCATCACCATCATGATCACCACCATCATAAACATTGCTATCACCGTCATCATTGTTATCATTATCACCATGATACAACATGACTATACAGTCATTTGAAAAAAACATTGTCCCCGACCGGCTCCGCGACAACATGGCAAGCCCAAGCGGGAGTATGCATGGTAAAAATCACTGAAGCAAAAAATGTTTAGCATGCGTTATAGAAATATGCTGAAATATGTAGCGAGTACATGAATAAATGTGTGCCTTCGGGTTCTGTGCAAAGAAATAAACCGTTGTATAGAGCGTGGAGATATTGACAAGTAAATTAAAGCTACTTCCTCAGTTTTCATGCAGAGGATTTGTGTCATCCAAATCAATCGCCAGCGTAAATCTAATAGAAACAAGGCACCGAGAGCACAAGATGTTGATAATATATGCAGCTAACTGCTTCAGTGATTTCTACCCATACTCCTTTTAGGTCTAGTCGCGTAGTCTCGAAGCTGTTCAGCGACGTTTTTTCAAATGACTGTATATCATCACCATCATCTTCATCAGTCATCATTATCACCATGCCGGCTTGATCATCATCATCATGATTCATTACAAATCATCATTATCATCACCATACATTATGACCATCATGCAATATTAATTTCATCATTTTCACCATCATCATCATCATCATCATCATCATCATCATCATCATCATCATCATCATCATCATCATCATCATCATCATCATCATCATCATCATCATCATCATCATCATCATCATCATCATCACCATCATCATTATCCCCATACATTACTAATCACTATCAAATCTCAAAGCTAATATAAATCGATTAAATTCACACTGTGTCCTCTGCAATATCTTGTCCAACGCGGTCATCTGAAGTACATGTAGGAGTCTGTCGATATAGTGGTCGTGTTCCGGTTACAGACGAAGCCGTACAATATCGTTTTCTGTAGCAATAAACGACTCCGCATGCTAGCAAAGACAACGCTACCAAACCACTAATAAATAAAGCTCTAATCCAAGCAACTTGTTGAGAATTTTGAGGTCTCTCCGTCGTGATATGGTCGCTTATACAACGACTTTCCTTACACTGAAACCCCTTGTCATTCGCTTTGAAACAATCGCTATCTTCTAAGCAATATCCATAAGTTAGACTATCCTCTATACAACGATGTCTGTAGCAAATTTGATTTTGAGACTTACAATTTGTTCTGTCTTTGCAGCTATCTTTGCAGTTTGTCCAAGTCATACAATAGCTTTCACAGCAAAGGTGACTCTCGTGTGTACAATCACTGTCAACCTTACATGAGCCATCCATGTCCAAAACAAAGTTGGTTAAAATGAAGTAAATTGCGATGATAATTCGCTGCTTTTCCATCTCTGAGCTAGTTAGAGACCATTTCAATTCAAGAAATCATCGTTCATGTTATTAATAGAAGAGTACGCTACGGAGAAGAGAAACTTTTCATAGAACGAAAAAATAAAAAGCACAACTGATTTGCTTGCTGAGCTGAGCTAGCTTTTACGACATTGACGTCACAGCCAAGCTCTTCCCCTCCCTCCCGTCCCTGTGTAGAAAAGTAAAACTTGATATAACACACAGGAAACCCAAGCAGTTATTTCGAAAACTATAAATAAATTAACTAGTGTGGACTGCGTCAGTGTTTCGAAGGAAACAATTGGAGTTAAAATGTACGATAACTAGCGGTTAAACTAGTGTGGACTGTGTCAGTGTTTATAAGAAAATGATTGGAGCAAAAATGTACGACTTGAACTAGCGGTTAAACTAGTGGACACGACAAGTTTTTTGATAATTGTTCATAATTTGTAAAGAGCATTGAGATATCATGGAATACGCTTTAGAAATAAATTATTATTATTATTATTATGACCTGATCGCCTTGGACAACCTTTTTGAAATAGGTGTATGCCTATCGACTCCTTTTCATCTTGGAATGACCTGATCGCCTTGGACAAACTGTTTGAAATAGGTGTATGCCTATAATTCCTTTCTGTCTTGGAATGACCTATCGCCTTGAACAACCTTTTTGAAATAGGTGTATGCCTATATTTCATGTCAGTCTTGGAATGACCTATCGCCTTGGACAACCTTTTTGAAAATAGGTGCATGCCTATAATTCCTTTCTGTCTAATTGGAATGACCTGATCGCCTTGGACAAACTGTTTGAAATAGGTGTTTGCCTATATAATTCCTTTCTGTCTAATTGGAATGACCTGATCGCCTTGGACAAACTGTTTGAAATAGGTGTTTGCCTATATAATTCCTTTCTGTCTTGGAATTGTCTATCGCCTTGGACAACCTTTTTGAAATAGGTGTATGTCATTCCGTGCTTTCCACCTTATTGCTCCGATGCGCATCTTAAATATTCAACCAAGCAAAGAAAAACAACGTTACATCTAGCACGAACTGCTTGAAAAACACAAAAAACAAATAGACAATAAATGTTAAATATTCCATTGTCTTATTCACTATCACACTTAAACAAATACATTTTGCAACAGCTGTAGACTGAAGTCATTTAACCCATGAAATAGATATTAGACTAATACACCTTAGCAGTCTCTAATTCCATTGCTTTCTTTTGTGTCTATTTGACTATTAAGGCCCCTGCAAATGCACGCAACATTGTACTACATAAAGCCTATAAAGTTATTATAGTTATTATAAAGTAAAGACATTTTCAGTTCATTGATCTTCGAAATTATTCTGCCACATGGATTAAAGAGGCTTTTTGCGGTTTAGTCATTGCATGTCACAGCTGAGCGATATTGTCAAACTGTTTTAAAGAAATCACGACTATGATAGCCTTTAAATATTATAAGAACTACTGCACAATAAATATTAATTGAATCGATTTCATGGATATAGCGTTTGTGCTCTATTCCACAGTAGCAATTTGATTCTATTTCATGGATATAGTGTTTGTACTCTATTCCACAGTAGCAATTTGATTCTATTTCATGGATATAGTGTTTGTACTCTATTCCACAGTAGCAATTTGATTCTATTTCATGGATATAGTGTTTGTTCTCTATTCCACAGTATCAATTTGATTCTATTTTATGGATATAGAGTTTGCGCTCTATTCCACAGTAGCAATTTGATTCTATTGCATGAATATAGTGTTTGCGCTCTATTACACTGTAGCAATTTGATTCTATTCCATGGATATAGTGTTTGTGCTCTATTCAGTCCACAGTAGCAATTTGATTCTATTTCATGGATATAGTGTTTGTGCTCTATTCCACAGTAGCAATTTGATTCTATTTCATGGATATAGTGTTTGCGCTCTATTCCACAGTAGCAATTTGATTCTATTTGATGGATATAGTGTTTGCGCTCTATTACACTGTAGCAATTTGATTCTATTCCATGGATATACTGTTTGCGCTCTATTCCACAGTAGCAATTTGCTTCTATTTCATGGATAAACTGTTTGCGCTCAAGTGCAAAGCGTTGCACTCTTTTAATGTTTGTATTTAAATTAAATTTTGGCCTTGTAAATAGCTAGAATGTGTTTGTTTGTGAACTTTGCTGCAGAAACGCCCATGCGTATCATCGTTAATCCTATCAAACGCTTTTCAAAGTCAATATAAAGGAATACTTAAGTCAGTCAATCAATGTCATCACGAAAAGCATTTAAAGAGTTGTTGTGGCTTTAAATGTTTATTGCGTCTCTACCCTGCCCTCAACAATATGGCGGTGTTCAAACTGTTGCTCGTTTGTGCTTTTATTGCTGTTATTTTCGCTGACGAGAAAGGAAAACAGTCTCAAGAAGATGACGGCGCACTTGAAAAAAGAGGTTATTCGTTAAACCAGCGCATTGCTAGACTGGAGTTAAAGTAAGTTCGACTTAGTAGGTTAAACTATCTTTTTAATTTGATGATCGAAATTTCTCGCCACCGGATCGGAGCTCTCAGCTAAGCAATAGATAGATATTGTATTTGTTAAAGCAGAAAGGCATGTTATATTTACAGTGTTTTGCTGATGGAGCCGTCTGTTGTCTCACACACACACACCACACTACATCAGGGTCATGGCGAGTCATGTGTGATCAGGGACCACATAGTCCGAATCAGCTGGGATCACAGAAGAGGGATCAGAATCGTATTAACAAATTCAGGAATCAGAATATTTTTGTGGGATCCCACGACTTTGCTTCGTACTGTATTCACACTAAATTCAAACTCACATGTTGATTTTTGAAGTAGGCATTTCGATATAGTTTACAAGCGGGCAGTCATTATTTTAAAACCAAGCAATTACACCGTTCAAAATGGCTGTCAGTAGAGTTCAGTTTTAATACTAATAGTTCAGAACCACGGAATGTATAAGTTTTACAACCAAGAAATTCCACCATCCAAATTGCTCACCACTGCAGCTCCTTGGCATTTTGTGTTTTTAAGGTGTGTTTCTTTGTATAATTTATGACCAATCCAAGCGGAAATTTGAAATCGACTTTAGCCAATTATAGTACGGTACGATAGTTAAGTGCTAGGCGTTCGTTCCCAGGCCACCTCATGACTTAGCATTAGTTCGCGGATGATAGCATTCGTTACAAATCATGACCAACTCGATATTGAACGCGAGTGAGCGCAGCGAAACAAGATTGAACACAATAAAATACAAATGTATTTTAGACTTCCAGTTTACAATGTCGGAAAATTAAAAATAAATCTATAGAAAAAAAAAATTAAATTAAATTAATTAAAATTAAATAAATAAATAAATAGATAAATAAGTAAGTAAGTAAGTAAGTAAGTAAGTAAGTAAGTAAGTAAGTAAGTAAGTAAGTAAATAAATAAAATTATCGTATTTTGTGTTTTTATGATATTTCTCAGTGGTAGAAATCCCTGTAAACTGGTTGCCTGTAGATCAGCGAATCAATGTCTGAAAACGCGTATATGGTAAACGAGCCTTCTCTAATGCAGCTCCGGTCGATCTATGGAATAGCCTTCCTGTGCATATTAGATCATATACTGACATCACTTTATCCAAGCGTGATCTTAAAACGTTTCTGTTTAGAAAGGCGTATTCTTCTTTCTGATTAATTAATTGATTAACTTAATATTTTAACATATATTACCGATATATAATATATTTTTATATATGAATTCCTTCTATGCAAGGATTTATATGTTGAATTCTGCATTTTTTTGGCTTTTTATAATATTACTTAGCTTGTTTTAATTACATTAGATTAAATATTCCTAAACTCTATTTTAAATATGTAAAGCGTTGTTGAACTATAAGGAATTGACGCTATATAAAATATTATTAGTATATTATTATACAACTGTCATTTATAAAAATGAATTTAATTTAGTGATGTGTTGTTCTTTTAGGATTAAATTTCTACTTGCACGTCAAGCTAGCCTTTTAAGAGGTATATATGATAATAATGATAATGGTGATTATAATGATGATGATGATGATGATAATGATGATGACAATGATGATGATAATGATAATAATGATGATGATGATAATGATGATGATGATGATGATAATGATAATGATAATGATAATAATGATAATGATGACGATGATAATGATGATGACAATGATGATGATAATGATAATAATGATAATGATGATGATGATAATGATGATGATGATGATGATAATGATGATGATGATGATAATGATGATGACAATGATGATGATAATGATAATGGTGATAATGATAAAGATGATGATGATAATGATGATGATAATGATGATGATGATAATGATGATGATGATGATAATGATGATGATAATGATAATAATGATAATGATGATAATGATGATGATGATAATGATGATGATAATGATGATGATGATAATGATGATGATGATGATAATGATGAGGATGATAATGATGATGATGATAATGATGATAATGATGATAATGATGATGACAATGATGATGATAATGATAATAATGATAATGGTGATAATGATAAAGATGATGATGATAATGATGATGATAATGATGATAATGATAATGATGATAATGATGATGATGATAATGATGATGATAATGATAATGATGATGATGATGATAATGATGATAATGATGATGATGATGATGATAATGATGATGATAATGATGATGATGATAATGATAATAATGATAATGGTGATAATGATAAAGATGATGATGATAATGATAATGATGATGATGATGATGATGATAATGATGATGATAATGATAATAATGATGATAATGATGATGATGATAATGATGATGGTAATGATGATGATGATAATGATGATAATGATGAGGATGATAATGATAATGATGATGATGATAATGATGATGATGATAATGATGATGATAATGATGATAATGATGATGATGATAATGATGATGATAATAATTGATAATAATATTGAGGGATAATTTTGATCATCATCATGACAATGATAACTAAAAAGTTGATAATGATGACGATAATATTAAGTGATCATAATTATGATAATGATGATGATGATAAAGATGATGATGATGATGATAATATTGATGATAATGATGTTGATAATGATCATGATAATGATGATTCCGGGGATGATTATAATGATGATGATGATTCCGGGGATGATTATAATGATGATGATGATGATGATAATGATGATGATAATGATGATGATGATGATGATAATGATGATGATGATGATGATGATGATGATAATGATATGATGATGATGATGATAATGATGATATATAATGATGATGATGATGATGATGATGATGATGATGATGATAATGATAATGATGATGATGATGATGATGATGATGATGATAATGATATGATGATGATGATGATAATGATGATATATAATGATGATGATGATGATGATGATGATGATGATGATGATGATAATGATAATGATGATGATGATGATGATGAAGATGATAACCTACTATTTTCCTTACTATAGGTCGAGATGGCCGCGATGGCAAACCGGGAAGACCTGGTACGTAGCAATACTGCTGTTGTTATCAATGTTGTCACTTAAAAACATACTGATCGACTCTCATTTCTCTCTCGTAGGGAAAGACGGCAAAGATGGTAAAGATGGTAACCAGGGGGCTCGAGGTAAAACTCTTAATATCATCTCTTACCATGGGGTGCGAATCCCATTTCCCAGTTAATATTTGGACCAGATCCCAGTCAAAAAAAACACATATATAATCCCATCATTTTTGCCCAAGTTTTAATCCAATTCCCATTTTCTATTGTTCTTTTATTTGTAAATCCCAGTCCTAGTGCATCCAATCCCAGTTTCCAAGTCAAAAATAAGTCCAATCCCAGCTCCCATTTTATCCCTTCAGGACCCTCTTTTAAGTTCCTTATCCATATAATAAATGATAATAAAATACGATGCTGAAAATTAATTCCTAATCTAAATGAATGATAATTGATAAATATACACATAACAAAAATAATTTCTTAGAGAATGCTTGTTTAAAAAGATAAGTCTTAATATCAGATTTCTGATCAATGATAGGCTCTAGAGGACCTAAGGGAGACCCGGGAAGGAACGGTCGAAGAGGACCCTCCGGACCAAACGGTGGAGGATTACAATATGTACGATGGGGAAAGAAAGGCTGTCAGGGGGATGCTACAGTAGTTTATCAAGGTAATCGAATCTACAATATAAGATAAAATATACCATCTCTATTCTACTTATTACCATCACCACCATCGTCATCACCATCACCAACATCTTCGTCACCAAAACCATAATAATCATCTTTATCACCATCATTACGACAACCAACATCGTCATCATCACCATCATTACCACCACCACAACTATCATCATAAGTATCACAACCAACACCACCATTCTCATTGCCATAATTCAGTACTACCATCACCATCGCCATCACCATCACCATCATTACCACAACCAACACCATCATCCCCAACATCATCACCATCATTATAATTATTATTATCATCATCATCATCATCATCATCATCATCATCATTATCATCATCATCATTATTATCATCATCATCATCATCTTATCATCATCATCATCATCTTATCACCATTGTCATTACTTGTTCAGGTCGAATGGCTGGAGAGCATTACACTCATCCAGGGGGCGGTGTCAACTATCTCTGCATTACTTTACAACCCAAATGGCTGTATGTCAAAAATGGCTTTCAAACCACCGCTCGACTATTTGGTGCCGAGTATGAAATGAACAACTATGGAAGCAGTCTCTTTGGTAAAGCCCTTCACGACAAAGACGCCCCATGTGTGGTTTGCCACGTCAAGACCCGTAGCGCCAAGCTCATGGTTCCGGGAACTTTCCTCTGTCCCGCGGGATGGAAGCGGGAATATTTCGGCTACTTAATGACGGAGTATTATAATCATCCCCATCCCCGAGACTTTGTCTGTGTTGACAAGAAAGCCGAGGCTGCCCACGGAAGTCATGTGAATCACAATGGCGCTTTGTTGTATCCGGTTGAAGGTCAATGTGGGTCGTTACCATGCCCACCGTACGGGAATGGCAAAGAAATCACCTGTGCTGTCTGCACTAAGTAGATGAACCGCTGCGAAATGTATCGCCGGCTCGGATGATGACAACCATGGCAATGAATAACGATGATGATAATAAGGAAACGATATATAAGAGGGTCCTGAAGTGCGGGTCCGAATCCCATTTCCCAGTTAATAATTGGACCAAATCCCAGTCAAAAATCACATAATCCCATCAGGTTTGCTCAAGTTTTCAATCCCATTCCCATTTTCTATTGTACTTTTATTTGTAAATCCCAGTCCCAGTGCATTCAATCCCATTTTCCCAGTCAAAAATAAGTCCACATCCAGCTCCCATTTTACCCCTTCAGGACCTTAACATAACTTACTTCGAAACCATCTGAGCCGCATGATATTGAGTCAGCGGGGTTGTTAGTGAATGCTGGAGTTTTCCTAGTTTACAATAAGTACAATTCGGCTCAGATGGTTTTGAAGGAAGCTGTAGTGTCTATGATGATAAAGATAACAATATTTTTATAATGATAATAATGATAATTTTGATAATTATAATGATAACGTAACATTGATAATGATAATAATTTTGATATTGAAAAAACAAATAAACAAATTTGTTACTAAACCAGTTGTGTTGTCTATCACTATACATAACAAAAAATTGCCTAAAAAAAGTTGTCCTTCGTTTGCATGCCATATTTGGTGTTCTTACCTTATTTGGTAGTGTCGATAGAACAGTTTTTCGCTTTTTTCCCCGTTATTTTGAGTCCAAACTTGTTAAAAACTTCCAGATATCATAGATTTGACTTTTTCTTTCAGTCGGCCATTTTAAAACAGTTCAGAAACGAGCCTTAGCAGGAAGCCCAAATTTATGAAAATGTACAGGGATCCCGCACGAAGGACAACAATTGTTTGATATATACAGCTATTTCAAAAATCGTTGTCGCAGCCTAGCTAAGCTACAGTCCACGTACACTCTAAAGCTTTCATATGCTGTCGGTTACAGGGACTTACTTTATGATTTATTGCACATGTTTTAAAGAAATATTTGTTTTATCATCTACCACTGCAACAACTTGTTATGGTCATATAACACAAACACGTACAACCAAAATATGCTATGAATAAATCGATAGCAAGAGAAGAAATACTGAAATCCTTTAAAGAAATATTTGTTTTATCATCTACCACTGCAACAACTTGTTATGGTCATATAATACAAACACGTACAACCAAAATATGCTATGAATAAATCGATAGCAAGAGAAGAAATACTGAAATCCTTTAAAGAAATATTTGTTTTATCATCTACCACTGCAACAACTTGTTATGGTCATATAATACAAACACGTACAACCAAAATATGCTATGAATAAATCGATAGCAAGAGAAGAAATACTGAAATCCTTTAAAGTAATATTTGTTTTATCATCTACCACTGCAAAAACTTGTTATGGTCATATAACACAAACACGTACAACCAAAATATGCTATGAATAAATCGATAGCAAGAGACGAGTTAAATACCAACTTCCTTCGCAGGCTTCAGATTGTGGACTGTGTCTTTGTTTGCGACAACGATTTTTGAAGTATTTAAATGAATACATTTATTATATATTTTCTTTTTTTATAGGTTATAGCAAAGGTTCTCTTGCTTGTTACATTTAGTGCAATAAAAACCCGTGTATATAGTACTTATAAAAGTCCAATGTTAGTTCTTTGATTCATATTTTACTAAAATTTTCAAGAATAAATGTACATATAAATCTGTCTGAGAAAATTCATTCAAGTTGAAACTTATGTAAACCATACAGGACCGACCTACAATAGTCACGTGATTTCTTTTGTAAAATTCTGACAATTCCAAAGTGCTTTATAACTACAAACAGCATAGAAAGCTAGTTTTCTAGTCAATCTACTATGTATATACGCTTGTTCACGTAAGGTTACGCAAAAGGCAAGTACTGTATTCACTCGAATAAGCGCCTCCCTCGAATAAGCTCCGCATTTTAACGCTATCATGTTCTCTATTTTTTACCAAAAGCTATATTCTTTAGCCTGATTTTCAGAGCGGGCCTGGGTCCTACGCTATCGCTTGCCCAGGCCCGCTCTGAAAATCAGGCTATATATTCTTCAGTTCAAAGTTATTATATATTTCCCCGCTCGCCCATTAAGTTATCTCCCCAATATTTGTACCGCATTTTAAGGCTATAATGTTACTCTAGAACAGCAATGGAAATACATTTTTATCAAAAGCTATATTCTTCAGTTCAAAGTTATTATATTTCCCCGCTCGCCCATTAATTTATCTCCCCAATATTCGTAGTTCTGATCAAGAAGGGGACAGTGAGATCGAGAACAATTTAATAACCGCCGCGGCACTTATTCGAGTAAATACGCTAAGTGATATTTGATAGTTAACAACAAATATACGTAAATAACAACACTCTTATAAAATATCGCATTGAATTACGTAAATGTGATGCTTCGGCAATTAAGGTAACGCAAAACGCAAATAAGCGATTTTTAATATGAACAACAAATTGTATGGTAAATAATAACACTCTTATAAAATATCGCATTGAATTACGTAAATGTTATGCGACTAGACCTAAAAGGACTATATGGGTAGAAATCACTGAAGCAGTTAGCTGCATATATTATCAACATCTTGAGCTCTCAGTGCCTTGCTTCTATTGGCCAGTAACAAAACGAGTAAAGGACTGGGTACAAGTTTTCCTAATTAATGTAATTAAGAAATGGACCTCATAATATAAAAGAGCAGATCAATATATGTAAGATTCCTGAGATTTGTTGCGTTTGGTTGGATATTGAGTGAGTTACAGCCATTCAAAACAGCCCAAAATTGCTTCAGTAATTTTTACCCATACTCCCGCTTGAGCTAGTCGCGTAGTCGCGGAGCCGGTCAGCGAAAATATATATTTTTTTTAAAATGACTGTATACGTAACACAACGTAAGGTTGTTACGTGACGTTAAGTGACGCAAAAGTACAATGATCCATTCCGTTTGGACTACGTAAACTCCTCTGTAAGGACTTTGATTGGACCGTATGGACGGTGACGGTTCCCTCCATGTGACGTTGGCCCTTAGAGGGAGGGGGAGGGGAGGACGGTGCAGGAAGAGAAAGTTGCGGACTTGAGACCTGGTAAAAATTTACCGTTTATTAGATTGCGTGACAACATCGCTTTGCAGAATTACGTGACAATGCAACGTAAAAATAAGGTTACATGACAATGTTGCGTTACAGCTATCGGAGGATAGTGCGTTACACTATGATTGCGCGACAAAAGTGTGTGACAAGATGGCATGACAATGGTAAGTTGCCGAACAAGAAATGGTTGCGTGACAATAAGATTGCATGACAATGTTATGTGACAATACCTGCATTGCATGACAATGTTATGTGATAATGCCATTGGTTTACAATGTTGTGTGACAATACCTGCATTGCATGACAATGTTATGTGATAATACCATTGGTTTACAACGTTGTGTGACAATACCTGCATTGCATGGCAATTTTATGTGATAATGCCATTGGTTTACAATGTTGTGTGAGAATACCTGCATTGCATGACAATGTGTCACAATAAGATTGCATGATGTTGTGTGACAATGATATTACATGACAATGCGGTGTGACAATGCACAGTCAGTTGCGTTACCTTGCTAGTAAAAGTGCCCGATTGTCTGTTGATACGTGACCACGTAGCTTTGAGTTCCACCTGATGCCGACGATCTGATACAAAAAAACAGAAGATATAAAACTATCGGACGGACGGACGGACAGACAGACAGACAGACAGACAGACAGACAGACAGACAGACAGACAGACAGACAGACAGACGGTTGGTCGGACGGACGGATAGACAGACAGACAGAAGGACGGACAGACAGACCGATGGATGGATTGGTAAAGAAACAGACAAATATATGACATACAACAAAGACAGGCAGGCAGACAGACAGACAAATAAATATTATGTATCAAAAAGGACAGACAGACGGACAGACTATGTGGTCAGAATCATCACCTCTTGCTCGCATGAAGTTATCACCACAACTAACACATAGAATATCGTCACGTGATAGATCCTCCATATCAAAAACCTACAATAGAAGAATATATTATCATTATTATTATTATTATTAACCAAATTATTCTCACAATCATCATCACCATCATCATCACCATCATCATTAATATTATCATAATCAAAATTATCACATTCATCATCATCATCACCCAAGACCATCATCATCACGCAAAATCATCATCACCATCATCATCACCATCATCATCACCACCATCATCATCATCATCATCACCATCATCATCATCATCACCACCACCATCATTAACATCATCATCATGATTACCTCTTGTCCATCAGTGTTGAAGAGTCTACGAGCTGCACTGCTAAGATTTAGTCTTGACGTACTATGATCAAGTATCTAAAAACAAAACAACAGTTATACAAATACTCATGACTGAGCTTTAAAAAACGTTCGTGGCATACGAGAGAACAACAAATTCTGTTCACTTGTCGCCCGAATCCATCCTCGGGAACCCAGGGGTATTCTTCTGTCGCTCGTTTCTCGCTTTCACAACATATACCCCTGGGAACGTAGTCTGTTGGAGCTTGTTCCGGAAGTCAAAATTCAGCTCTTTCCTGATTGGTCGACCTTATTAGGTCGACCAATGAAAATCAAGATAACCATTCAAAGAAAGTCGTTAAATAAGTTTGAATTTTGACTTCAGGAACAAGCTCCAACAGACTACGTTCCCAGGGGTATATGTTGTGGAAGCGAGAAACGAGCGACAGAAGAATACCCCTGGGTTTCCGAGGATGGCCCGAATCGGGAATCGAACCAAGGTTACAGTGGTGAAAGGCCAGCGCTCTCACCGCTAGGCCACCAATTGCTAGTGTAGACGGGCCTTTAGTAAGAAAGTTAGCAGCTTTACCTCTCTGATACTTGCTCCAAACACCACTGAACATCTATCCATTGTATGACCATTGGGATAAACTTGAACACGAACCTACACATGGAAAGCAACCATTAAATATGAACACTTATCATTATTACTAGTATCAAAATCAATACCATCACAGTATTACTATCAGCAGCAAGACAGTTAAAAGACAGTTTCCATAAATAGTACTATATCATCTTGTTCTACCATTTTATATCTCGAACGCTTTTATAACTATCATACTTTGTATTTTTTATATGCAAATATCTATTCTTTGTGTAAATTATTCTTGAAAAACCTTTTATAGGAAGATTAATAAAATTTATGTATGTATGTATGTACAATTATCATCGTCATCATCATCAGCATTATAATAATCAACTTCATCGTCATCATTGTCATTGTCATCTTCATCATTTTTATCATCATTGTTATCATCATCACCATCACCACCATCATCATTACCAGCACCACCATAACCATCTTCTAAACTACTATCAACATCACCACCACTACCACCACTATCACTACCATCACCACTATCACCACCACCACCACCACTACTATCACCACCACTATCACCACTACCACTATCAACACCACTACCACTACTATCACTACCATCACCACTATCACTACCATCACCACTATCACCACCACTACCACCACTACTATCACCACCACTATCACCACTACCACTATCAACACCACTACCACCACTATCACTACCATCACCACTATCACCACCACTACCACCACCACCACCATCACTACCACCACCACCTACACCATCACCACAACTATCACCACCACCATTCATAACAACATACCGTTTTCGGTGTACCATACAGTCTTTGTGTGGTTTCTTTGGCTCCTTTAGACAATACCATCTGTTCATTTCTCTGCCTTGACTTGACATCAAACAGATGCATCTAGAACAACAAACCAAACACATTAGAGAGATTTCACATAATGCATTTTAGTATGCTAATGAGTAAAATAATATGCTAATGAGCTTCGCACGGGTATATACATATTTATCACAAATTGCTTGTATAAATGTGACAAAAATTAAGAGACAAAGTATCAGAACTGGTTGTTGTAAAATAATGAATATTTATTATTTTTGTGTAATTTATTGTAGTTCATTTTATGTATTTTATTTATTTAATGCGCATTTGATTATATACATATAGATATATGCGCTATATAAGTAATACAGATTATTATTATTATCATCATTAGATAGAACGAAAAAAACGAGATATTTATTTGCGTTTTATGTGCATGCCCCAACGCGAAGCTCATTACCATTAAATTTTACTCATAGCATACTAAAATGCGTTATGTACTATTTAAAAAACGAGCAGCAGTGTTTTATCAAATCGAGGCGTAACCTGTGCAAATGCACCTTTTGTCAAATAGTACAGCGATTCGGAGTAAATTTAAGTGTGTTTCCTATTGTTAAGCGGTGACATTTTTTCGTGCTTTGCTTGGAATTTATAAATATGTTTTACAACAAATCGAGGCTTAGCCTGTGCAAATGCGCCTTTTTCTCAAACCAGGTGATCTCGCTGTTTGTCAAAACGAACAGTTCCAAAATGGCGCCTCGAGACAGCAACGATTTCGGTTACTTTTAGGCATCATTTTTGCTTATTGCTGATAGAGCAGCAGAGAGCTTTTGTTGTCCAAATTACATAGAATTGTTTTAATGTTAAGTTATGTAAAGGACTTATTAATAAAGGATTAACATGGGAAACAACTCCCTCGAAGGACGCCATTTTGGAACTGTTGGCGAAGCGACAGAAATGCTTCTGATTGGTTTATACTAGCCGGAATTGCGCGCGCGCAAAATCAGCTGGATAGTACAGTGGTGCTAGATAACATGAGACTGGAGTATTATTTGTTCTATTTACACATACTTTCAGTTGGTTTATAGTTTCTTCTTTGTTTTCTTCTTTCAAAGTCGGCTCAGTCCAAGATGGCGTCCGTGATGCAGGAGACCGAGGAGGACTGGATCGACATATACGACGACCTACGAAAGAATATATTAGTCACGATAATACATTGTATTAAATATCTAGAGTCTGATTGGCTACGAATCTGCATTTAATTTTCAAAATCACCCAAATAATAGGCTGCAGCTAGTCGTTGATAACAAATCTGACATTCGTACGGACTCTATTAAAAAACGATGGAGTAAAGACGACTTTCATCGCTTTTTTCTCAAAATATAAACAAAAATACAAAAGTATAAACTCATGGTAGCTTCACAATATAACAAAGGTTATGTACACGAAACTTCAAGCTTATATGCAGGGATTTTTTTATAAATCGACTTCAAACACTGTAGTCCGAAATTCCTAATGTTTACAATGGCAAATTTACCGCTGTGAAAATTGTGCTACGCATGCGTAGTCGTTTGACCGCTGTGTTATTGATATCAATAACTAGTACCCAGTACCTTGCATATGTCGCAGCACGTGTTTTTCCATGTCAAGATAGGCTTGTACCCAGGTCCTCTCTTCTCGATGTTTCATCGACAATAGATACTGTTTGTCGGCCTCTGAAACATGACGTCATACGAATCAATAGCGGGATTTCTTCAGGGTAGTTATCGGGTCATTCATGGGATTCACCAAAGAAAATTGTAGGGGTACACTCGGGACTCCCTCGGGATTCCCTCGGGATAGTTATCGGGTCATTCATGGGGTTCTCTAAAGAAAATTGTAGTGGCACACTCGGGATTCCCTAGGGATAGTTATCGGGTCATTCATGGGATTTCCCAAAGACAATTGTAGGGGCACACTCGGGATAGTCAACAGCCTCGCGGGATTCCCTCGGGTCAACTCACCTTCCAATGGTACAAAGGGTTCTCCACATGATATCCACACATCAATAGGCCATCTCGTGTTCCAGTACGGGATTCCCGCGGGATCGACTATAGGAAGAGATCGTCTTGTTCGACCCTGTCCAAGTCTGTATGTGTCGTTACCAGACTCCTCACCGTCAGCCTACATAAAACAATAAATAAAACGATTTTAATATACTAAAGGCCCGTTGCATCGCACGCAACATTGTTGGCGAACAACAAGCAACGATGTTGGGCCAAACATGTTGCGAGCGTTTGCACATCATGTTGCGTGTTGTTGCGTGTTATTGCGACTTGTTGGATGTTGTTGGATGAAGTTTGAATCTGGTCAAACTCCAGGGCCAACAAGTCCCAACATTTCTTTTGTTTCGCGGTCATCGAAGCGTAGCCCAACAATGTTGCGCTGGCGCACGCGCACTACGCGCATATGGTTTGTGTTGAACGGGGAGAGCCTACGTAGCAAGCAGTTGATGTAATGTATTCATAAAAATACAATGCATCACACGTAATACAATAGATAGAACGACAATAGAATACAATAGATTTTGTGCATACATTACATCAACTGAGTGCTATGTAGGCTCTCCCGTGTTGAACGAGCGAGTATCAAGACAACACAGGAACCCCAAAAGTCCGATTTTTCCCCAAAATCCAAAAGAACGCTTCATTGATTCATTCGATATAATTTGTTTTAACTTTTTATGTTTTTTGGCAGTTGTTCTCACCTGTGGTTCCACTTCATTCAATTCCAGTTTTTCTAGTTGTCCACCGCTGTTTGATTTGTAATGGTTTCTATTTTCAGCTTCGACATAGTCTACCGCGTGACCATTAGGGCGAGCTTCTTCACTGACCTGATAAGAGATTAGAATTAAATAATAAGTTTATTAAAGGTACTTGAATGGCAATTACAGATTGAAAAACTCAAGTTTAAAATGATATTTTGCATACAATTCGGCTTACATGTTCATTTTTGCGGAGGGAGGAAAAGCGGATAACCCGGAGAAAAACCCTCGTGGCATAGGAGAGAAGAACACATCAAACAAAACGAGTAAGTCCACCTATTGTCAGTTTATACTTAACATTTTTACCTGTACTTTAAATTCCACTTGCTCCGCCAGTTCATCTATATCGGTACCGTTCACCATGGTAACACTGTAGGGTCTTATCAACTCATTTATGTCGGTGATCAACTCCCCGCGAACTGTGTACATACGACGGGCTGCCTGTGTTAGACCTAACCGAGTGGTAGCCTGGTCTAGTAACTGCGAAAAAAACATTCTGATTAACAAAGGATGGGCTGCCTGTGTTAGACCTAACCGAGTGGTAACTGCATAGGAGGCTCCTATGCAGCCGCTCCTTTGTGTCGTCACGCAATACAAAGGAGCGGCAACATAGGAGTCTAACCAAGTGGTGGCCTGGTCTAGTTAGGTACTGCAAATAAAAACTAATGTCTCCAAAAAAAGAAATATAAAATTGTAAAACGTTGTTTAAATCGGTCCGGCAAAGACTTCTGGGATGCCACATCAACAAGACAGATGACTACGTATATAATTCAATAGAATTATGAAAATACTAAGTTTACCATTGAACAATCAAACACAGAATACAATAGTCTTCCAGTACACGAAAAAGGACCCCAACAATTTCTAACTTAAACAATGAACGAAGCTAACAAAGAACAGAAAAGGTTTTTCCAGTACACAGACAAGGACCCCAAAAAACTCCAAGTTAAACAATAAACGGGCTAAAAAAGAATACAAAATGTTTCTAGTACACGAAGAAAGACCCTGAAGATCCCGATTTCCTTACCGAGTGTATAGACGATCCAATAATAAGTACACCCTGTCCTCTACTGCCATCAGCGTTCTTGTACGCTAGTATTCGTACAGCAGGGACGCTCTTCGCGACGTTAAGCTCCTTAGCTATGGTACGAGCACTTCCTTCGTTTCGTAGTCTATCTAACTGGTATTCCCATAGTTCTAGGGTTGACTCAGCCTCGAGGCTTGATAGATCGACCTAGAATTGAATTATTAGAATATTTTAAAAGTATATTAATGATGATGATGATGGTGATGGTGGTGATGGTGTTGCTGCTGATGATAGTGATGATGATGATGATAGCGATGATGATGATGATGATGTTGATGATGATGAAGTTGTTGATGATCATGATGATCATGATGGTGACAACGATAATAGAGATTGTGATGATAACAATGATGATGATGATGATGATGATGACGACGATGATATCGGCTATAAGCGTTAGTGAGCACTAGTTTCAACTACATGCAAATAATAAAGATGGTGATTGCGATGATGATGATGATGATGATGATGATGATGATGATGATGATGATGATGACAATGACGGTGATGATTATGATGGTGATAATTATAATAATGGTGATCGATGATGATGATGATAACATTAATGATGATGATTATATTGATGATGGTGATGATGATAATAATAATAATGATACTCATATACCTTGCTGTTCAAACACTTAAAACATCCAGTAAACTTGCTGTCACCGGCGCCGTCATCACCTATCAAAGAAATGCCTATTAGTAAGAATTACACGGCCAAACTAAGTATAAGATTATTCATGGAAACTAGCGAGTAAACTAGTATAGGCTGCGTCGGTGTTTGATATAAACGATAGGTAATAGAATGAAATTTGTAACTGACTGTTTAAAATATAAATGGAAACTAGCGAGTAAACTAGTATAGGCTGCGTCGGTGTTTGATATAAACGATAGGTAATAGAATGAAATTTGTAACTGACTGTTTAAAATATAAATGGAAACTAGCGAGTAAACTAGTATAGGCTGCGTCGGTGTTTGATATAAACAATAGGTAATAGAATGAAATTTGTAACACCGTAGAAAATAGAAATAGAAACTAGCGAGTAAACTAGTATAGGCTGTGTCAGTGTTTGATATAAACGATAGGTAATAGAATGACATTTGTAACTGACTGTTTAAAAATATAAATGGATAATAGCGAGTAAACTAGTATAGTATGCGTCGGAATGAAATTTGTAACACCGTAAAAAATGTTGACTTAGCTTTACTGACGTTTCGAGCTTTAGCCCTTCGTCGGAGTAAAAGGATTATTCGTTACCAAAACATACCTGATCCAAGAGCACAAGAAAATCTCTTGCTGTCCTTGAGTCTCTGTAGTTTGTTTCTGCCACGGGATGCTTTACCGCATGCCTCACATAGCAGTCTTTGACGGGAAGTACCTTGCATGTAAACATACCCCTACAAAACAAAACACTCCATTTGAATATTACAGGACAGACAAACAGATAGGCAGGCAGGCAGACAAAAAAAAGACAGACAGACAGACAAACAGACAGACAGATAAACAAATAGACAGACAGACAGACAGCAGTCTTTAACGGGACGTATCTTGCATGTAAACATACCCCTACAAAACAAAACACTCTCTCTAAATATTACAGACAGACACAGAGATAGACAGACAGACAGACAGACAGATAGACAGACAGCAGTCTTTGACGGGACGCACCTTGCATGTAAACATACCCTTATAAAACAAAATACTCTCATTAAATATTTCAGACAGACAGACAGACAGACAGACAGACAGACAGACAGACAGACAGACAGACAGACAGACAGACAGACAGACAGACAGACAGACAGACAGACAGACAGACAGACAGACAGACAGACAGACAGACAGACAGACAGACAGACAGACAGACAGACAGACAGACAGACAGACAGACAGACAGACAGACAGACAGACAGACAGACAGACAGACAGACAGACAGACAGACAGACAGACAGACAGACAGACAGACAGACAGACAGCTATCCTTAACGGGTAGTGTCCTTCTCCTTACCGGTTGATAAACTTCTTCTGGTCCAAGAACAGCATAGGTACAGACATTGGCTTTATTGGCTGCTGTTATTTCTATATAGAAACCATTGATGATTAGATCAAAGATAATTGTGGTCGGCTGATAATGATGATGGTGATGATGATGGTGATGATGATGGTAATGGTGATGGTGATGATGATGATGATAAAGATTACGGTGATGAAGATTATGATGAAGATTATGATGGTGATGATGGTAGGGATAATGATGATGATTGTGATGATGATGGAGATGATGATGATGATAATGAGGATGTTTGTGAAGATGATTGTGACAATGATGAAGATGGCGATGATAATAATGAAGAGGATAATAAGAATGGTAATGATGCTAGCGCTGATGAAGATGATGGTGATGATGATGGTCATTTTGATGATGATGGTGATGATGATGGTCATTTTGATGATGATGGTGATGATGATGGTCATTTTGATGATAGTGGTGATTATGATGGCGATAAAAATAAAAATAAATCACCTTTTAAACGTTTCAATCTCCTAGCTGGACACGTAACTAATCAGGGAGACTCACTCACACTCACTACCACTACCACTACCACTACGCTACAGCGCAAAGCCCAAAAGTGTGACCGCAGACAATTTATTCACATTCCTTTGACATGTTTGTCATTACAATACAATAAAGATTTATTCCAGATGCAACTAAATAGATACAAAATATAAAAGCTGAATAGAGCAGGTGAAACACTACAAAAATAACTAAAAAAAGGGCATCTAGAAAGGAAGTTAAGAGGTTATCCCTATGTAAAAACTCCCTTAAATGACAAACAAATGTACGAGCAAAGCTACAAATATACGAATAAATGGATAAATATATAGTAGATGATGATGATGATGGTGATTATGATGGCGATAACAATAAAAATAAATCACAGAGTTGACGCATGCGCTAATGTTATCATTTGCTGACCGCTGACCACTGACCTTTGTTCGTCGTATCAGCTGCAAATGATTCAATAAAACCACTCAAACGATCAAAACTCCACAACTGATGCGCATTGCCATTTGCGCATAATTTCCTGTTAGCGACAATCACCGCTGACCCGATGAAGCCTACATCGAGGGCTTCATCGTAAGAGAACGGGTCGTTTCCGAGGGGAGGGGTGGTAACGGTGAGGACTAACTGGACGTTGCAACGAAGACATATTGACCTGAAAAAGAAAGAAAACAGTTTAATATATTAGTGGAAACTAGCGAGTAAACTAGTATAGGCTGCGTCGGGATTTGAACCCATGACCTTTGCAGTACCGGTGCAATGCTCTACCAACTGAGCTATGAAGCCACATATGTTGGAAGGAGGTCATTTTGCTGAGTAAACTAGTATAGGCTGCGTCGGTGTTTGATATAAACGATAGGTAAAAGAATGAAATTTCTAACTGACTGTTTAGAATATAAATGGCAACTAGCGAGTAAACTAGTAAAGGTGTCTGATGTTAAATGATTTGAGCCCAGTTGTAAATGATGATGGTTAATTGTGATCATCTGGGCGTGTGTAGTTTTGAGAAAGACTGTTGGTATTAGTGCCTGATGTTTGAATTGTTTGAACCCAGTTTTAAGTGATGATGGTGAATTGTGATCATCTGGGTGTGTGTAGTCTTGAGAAAGACTGTTGGTGTCTGATGTTTGAAGGTTTTGAACCCAGGTGTAAGTGATGCTGATGAGTTGTGCCGATCATCTAGATGTGTGTAGTCTTGAGAAAAACTGTTGGTATAGTGATGTAAAGAGAACTTACCCATCTTCTGATACGATCCATCTTTGTGCTGGATCTTCCACTTTCTTTTTACATAAAACAACTTCATTGCTGGCACCACCCTGTATGAAAAAATGGAAAAATGAATGAATTAATGAACTATTGTATGAATTGATAAACTAACGAACGAATGGATGGATGAATGATTGGATGAAAATAAATAAATATATAAATGAATTATTTGATAAGTGAATGAATGGACGGATCATTTAATAAATAAACAAATAAATGAATGAATAAATGAATAACTGGAGGAACGAATGAATACAGGAATTAAGCACTAGTCACTATCTTACCTCATTCAGTCCTTCCTGTAGTCCCAGCACTAGCTGTGGATTCTTTTTCAAGTGAATAAAACCATCACTATAACACCATTTCTGTCTATGGCTGGGGTCGGGTGGTTGTCGTGAATCTGCAGCCTTAATTGCCTGTCGTCTAGAGTACCAAAACAAAGAACCATCAAAAATCAATAAATAATGGAGAACTAGCCTGAGAAAACAGACGTTATTTCGCTGCTCAGACTCGCCACTGTATATCCCATACAGATCGGCCCCTCATATTGTATATAGTACTAGTGCATTCCATTCAAAACAATATACGAGCTAGTTATGGGGAGTAAATATCGCTGTATATTTACTATAAATTTTAAGCTTTTAAGACCCACAATACCCTTTGGTCTTGGGATGCCTTTTACAGTAGTCAACGTTTCTTGAAATAACTATATGTAAAAGTACATGGTGTTCACTATTAAATATATATATTTACCTAAATTTCTGCTGCAAGGAGGGGTCACTAAAAGTCAGTTCATTATCAAAGTCGCCATCTTTGTCTTCCCAGGGTTCATAGTGGCCTTTCGATGTCTTGTCGTTCTCCCAGGAATAGCGAAGTGTCTTGAGGCGTTCTTCTGCACGCTGGTGCGCACGCTCGTGGGCTGTGACGGCGTGACTTAGCTCTTCTACAGGACTAGGGGAGGGGAATTATATTAGTACTTTGATAGGACATAAAACTATTGATGTTTATGATGGAATCGCCATTATTATCATCATCATTATCAACTTAACAACACGGCGTGACTTAGCTCTTCTACAGGACTAGGGGAGGGGAATAATATTAGTACTTTTATAGGACATAAAACTATTATTATTAATGATAAAATTGGCATTATTATTATTCATCAACATTATCATCATTATCAACTTAATCTGAAGATCATTACAACTATCATTATTATGAAATCATTATTATCACCATTATCATAATCATATCACAGTCATTATTAACATTGTTATCATCATCATCATTATCACACCACAATCATTATTAGCATCACTGTTATCATAATCAATATTATCATCATCATCATCATTATCAACACCATCACTGTTATCATCACCACCACCACCATCATCATTATCACCATCACCATCATTATCATCATTAACTAACCTAGGTTGTTCTTCAAATGGTTCTTCATCAACGGTGGTGTTTATTAACTGTTCTCTCTCAGCGGTTGACAAGACACATCTATTGACAACTATCTTGGCTCCAGGCTGTACTTGATCACTGATATCAAGAACAAGATCTACAGAGACAATCACGTCATGAGAATAGACTCGTCACTCCTTCTGTCATCCAAACATGTAACTATTTATTTACTTAACTAATCATCCATTCATCCATCCATTCATTCATCCATCCATTCATTCATCCATTTATTCATCCATTTATTCATCCATCCATTCATCCATCCATTCATTCATCCATCCATTCATTTATTTATTCATCCATCCATTCATCCATTTATTCATCCATTCATCCATTCATCCATCCATTCATCCATCCATTCATCCATTCATCCATCCATCCATCCATTCATCCATCCATCCATTCATCTATTTATTCATCCATCCATTCATCAATCCATCTCGGCATCAATTTATTCATTCATCCATCCATTCATCCATTCATTTATCCATCCATTTATTCATTCCTCCATCCATCCATCCATTCATTTATCTATCCATTCATCCATCCATCCATTTATCCATTCATCCATCCAGATGCAATCTTACCTACAGGTTCGCGTAGTGCACAATACTGTCGAATCCGAGCGATATCAGAGGCCAGGTTCATAAGCAATGCACGCCGTTGCTGCTCTGAATACGACATCTGAGGGTCGACCCAGGCTTCCCCGGACGATACATACACTAACTGATCACGTGATAGGTCAGATATGCACGTGATCTCTTTTCCTTCTTCGTTAAAGAGTTTACGAGCTGCAAAAGGCAATCCAAGGGCGCCGGTACATTGGTCGAGGAACTGGAAAAAAATAAAATGCTAGCCATATAACCACAGTGAACTCTCTAGTAAGCAATAAGTAATATAATGAAATTTGTAACAGCGTAAAAAATAGAAAATAGAAACTAGCGAGTAAACTAGTATAGGCTGCGTCGGTGTTTGATATACACGATAGGTAATAGAATGAAATTTGTAACACCGTAAAAAATAGAAATAGAAACTAGCGAGTAAACTAGTATAGGCTGCGTCGGTGTTTGATATATAGGTAATAGAATGGAATTTCTAACACCGTAAAAAATGTTGACTTAACTTTACTGACGTTTCGAGCTTTAGCCCTTCGTCGGATGTGTTACATATCGTTTATATCCAACACACATGTTTTAGGGAATGTTTTCCAAAAGGCAGCAGTCTAATGACTCTGGACTCTGGACTCATTAAAAGAGAGAGGAAAAACAATGAAAATGTCCAAAACTTGAATCCTAAAGGTGGTCGCGGTCGCTTATGAGAGAGTTTAAAATCTATCTAGTATAACTACTTACCAGTTCTAGTTCTATCTTCTTCAGGTCCAGGGGATGACATGCATCGGCTTGATAAACACCTGGTGATTCGTCGCGCTGTTTTCCTGCTTGTTTACGACTAGAAGAGACACAATGTTACGTTAAATTTGAGGTCTCGTCTCTCGATCTCCACACTACGAAAAGCCTATGAAAAGCCTATGGAATGCCCATGAAAAACCTATGGAAAGCCTATGAAAAGCCTATGAAAAGCCTATGAAAAGCCTATGAAAAGCCTATGAAAAGCCTATGGAAAGCCTATGAAAAGCCTATGAAAAGCCTATGAAAAGCCTATGAAAAGACTAGTACATTAAATAGATAATCAGCTTATCTACAAATCAAAGTAGAATACATCTCACCTTTTGGTCTTCTTGGAATTAGGACTGACATCATGCCACATCTACAGAGAAAAATACATCGATTATACATCTACTTTAATATCGTTACATCTACAGTCCACACTCTGAAGCATGCAAAGGATGTCGGTATTTCTTCTCTTGTTATCGATTTATTCATAGCATATTTTGGACGTGGACGTGTTTGTGTTATTAGTATGACCATAACAAGTTGTCGCAGTGGTAGATGATGAAACAAATATTTCTTGTAAAAACGCGTAATAAATCACAAATTATGTTCATGAAACCGATATCGTTTGCAGGCTCTTCAGACTGTAGTTCTAGCTGCGACAACGATTTTAAAAACGTATTTATTGAGCTGTAATAAGAAATAAATAGTATAGTTATTATAGTTATTACATGCAGCTATATGCAAATGTTTTCAAATAATGGATTCAAGTCGCGGCTCTTGGGCAAAAACAAAAACTTGCCCCGAATAAAATCTTTGTTCAAAACCATTTGCAATAACTATTTTTCGAATAAGGGAGACTTTTTTTATTAGTAAAGCAGCTTACATTTGTTAAGTCAGGGCCAACGACAATCACAGCATGAGATTGGTCAGAATCACCGTTCTTGAGGACACGAAGGCGCATGGCTGAACCTGGAGGAACAAGATATTTACATCATCATCGTAATCATCATCATCATCATTTAAACATTCATTTATTTACTAAAAATTATTTGTAAGTATTAAGGGGAGGTCAAACGGCTATGATAGTTGATGATAGTTAAAGGCGTTTCAACTATCATCAACTATCCTGTACGCGCGGTCAAACGGCAAAAACTATCATCGACTATCACGTGAAATTTGTACATGTTCAAACTCTTTGATAGTCCATGATAGTCCATGATAGTGCATGATAGTTGGTGGTCAAACGCACATGATAGTTGGAACTATCATCAACTATCATGAACTATCATTGCCGTTTGACCGAGGCTTTAACTTGCTGTGGTAATATATGGTTTGTGACTATCGTAATCATCATAATATAGTGATCATATCAATAATCATCATAAACACCGCCAAAATTAACATCAACATCCTATCATCATCACAATTACCATCATCATCATTATCATCATCATCATTATCATCGCCATCATTATCATCGCCATCATCATTACCATCATTATTACCATCATCATGATCATCATTACCATCATCATTACCATCATCATTACCATCATCATCATCACCATCATCATCATTACCATCATCACCATCATTATTACCATCATCATGATCATCATTACCATCATCATCATTATTATCATCATTGTCGTCATCATCATCATCATCATTACCATCATCATTACCATCATCATTACCATCATCATCATCATCATCATCATCATCATCATCATCGCCATCATCATCATTACCATCATCACCATCATCATGATCATCATTACCATCATCATCATGATCATCATTACTATCATCATCATCATCATCATCATCATCATCATCATCATCATCATCATCCCCACCACCACCACCACTACATATCTTCACTTACCTGGTGCATTTGTGTTCTTCTTTTCTGATGCTCTTTTTACTGGTGGAGCGAAAGGGAGAAGAAAACCTTCCATCGGCCATGTAAACTCCTGAAAAATAATAACACTATTGAAACTCCTCGATAAGTTTTAACATGAATATTTAAAAATATTCATTTAAATATATGAACATAAGTTTCTCTCGGTCTCGGATTGGCGTAATATCTTCTCAACGAACATAAAATGTATTTTATAGAAGGTAGATTATTTTATTTTTTATTAAAATAACTTCCGCAGAACTACAACCGTCAATTTACAAACCAGTTAAAGTAAGATTTATTAAAGACCTATTTCAAGGTTGTTATACATGTAGGTGATAGGAAATAGGTCAATCCAGGATCCAAGAATAGCTTGAATAACGTGTTTGTGCTTCTTATTCTCGTCAAGAACACGAAGGTTAGTAATATTCCGTGTTGTTTGTAGTCTACGAAACTGTTTTAAAGTCTCAATTGTTCGTGTTTGGTTGTATGAATGACCTATCGCTTATCGCCTTCAGTTTGCCTTTAAGGCCCGGGCAAACGGTTTCAACATTTGCTTCAACATTCGATTTTGATGAATGTCAATGTTTAAACGCTTTTAAACTCTTTCAACATCATTTCGACATCGATTCAACACGTTTCAACAATGTTGAAAGAGTTTAAAAGCGTTTAAACATTGCCATTCAACAAAATCGAACGGATGTTGAAGCAAATGTTGAAACCGTTTGCCCGGGCCTTTAGTGATGTCAGTCTCTTTGAACTAGGTGTACTCACTGTATTCCAATTGCCGTCCTCAGTGACCGGCCATGACAAGGCTTTCTTGTTCCATTCAGGGTTAGATATAGTAGTGTGTTTCCACTGTCCTATTGAGCCTAGGTCCTCTTGCTTGATGGCCCATCTGAATTGATATAGACAATAGGAATAAATGAATGAATAATGAATGAATTGATGGGTGGATGGATCCATGGATGGATGGATGGATGGATGGATGGATGAATGGATGGATGGAATAATGAATAAATAAATGGATGAATGGATGGATGAAAGGATGGATGGATGGATGGACTTCACTCCCCACCCACTACCCCCCAGGGCGGGCTGCGCTTTGCCTCGATACATCTATACCTAAATAGCTACGGTGGTATGGGTGGTATGGGTGGCGTAGTCCAGGTTCGAGTCCCGGCTCAGGCATGAATTACACGTGAGTTGAGTTTGTTTGATGTGTTCTTCTCTCCTATGCCACGAGGGTTTTTCTCCGGGTTATCCGGTTTTCCTCCCTCTACAAAAATGAACATGTGAGCCGAGTTGTCAACCTCGTTCCCAGGGCCCTCTCCCTTCGCTTTTGGGTGGGGCCGAGTTGTATGCCAAAATATTAAACGTAGAGATAGTGAGAGTCTCCCCGATTGGTAGGGCACAAAAGGAAAAAAAGTGAATTGCGCCCATTCTTCCCCGGCCCTAATATCCAAAGGAATCCCAAAAGGGTTGCCTGTGGAGGAGGCTGATATTTACCTTTGTGATCCAGTATTGTGGTTCTTCCCAGACAGCTTCGCCAACAACACTATATCATAAATCTGCCCACCATAGTCTGGCTTCATGTCACTCAGCCCTGGTGCTTGCTCATTTTGACCACTACTTTCACCCTTATCACCATGATCCATGTCTACAAACTGTAAACCAGTCAAACCGGTATTTTTCTCGTCCAGTTCTTGTTTTTCCTGTTTGATGTCTTCAGGGTTTATTACTGTGGCTTGTTGCTTGGCTACGTATGTTAGGAAGAGGCTGGGTTTAGCGAGGGAATAGATCTGTCCTGTTGGACTGAACCCCCACTGCTGGTCGGGATCTTTAGACGTCCTGAGGGGAGGATAGACAAATATTAATGATGATGATGATGATGATGATGATGATGATGATGATGATGATGATGATGATGATGATGATGATGATGATGATGATGATGATGATGATGATGATGGAAGTGATGGTGGAGGTGATATGGAGGTGATGTGAAGGTGGTGATGAAGTTGATGGTGATTATGATAATGATGGTGGTGATTGTGACGATGATGGTGATTATGGTGATGATGATGATGGTGATAATGATAAAGATGATGGTGGTGATGCTGATGATAAAGATGATGATGTTGGTAGTGGTGATTATGATGATGGTGACGATAACTAATGATAGTGATGATGTAACGATGATATACAAGAGTCAAACATTTTGAATTAGTATATATATGCTATCTCGGGCTAAGTTAAAGTTACGAATGTGTATGTACAGATATAGAGCAAATTTTGTATGACTGTGAAGGACGCGGTCAAGTACTGGCAAGACACGTCAAAACATTCTAGAAACATCACGGTCGCGGCAAGACACGTACACGGCACTAAACTTTTCACAGTTATACGAAATCTGCTCTATTGGCATACCTCTTTGTAAGATGTACTGCACATCCAGCGAATGTATCGTCGCCAAACTTGACTTGAACACAGGTATCAGTCTTTGTTAGAGCTAACTGTGGCATAGCTTTACTGAAGATAAGTCCACCCTTGAATATAAGACAAAAACATTATCACCACCTTAGTTGTCATCATAGCTATCATCATTACTTTTAGCTTTAATCATCATCATCATTTAGTCATCATCATCATTATTACTATAACCGTTACCGTTAAGGACATTATTTCATTTTAATCCTTATCATCATCGCTATCATCATCATTATCATCGTTATCATCATCATCATCGTTATCATCATCATCATCATCATCATCATCATCATCATCATCATCATCATCACCACCACCATCATTATTAACACCACCATCATCATCATCACCAACACCATCATCATCGTCATCACCACCACCATCATCACCAATACCACCACTATCATCATAATCATCACCATCACCATCACCATCACCATCACCATCACCATCAACATCATCACCATCACCATCATCATCACCATCATCACCAACCTCATCATCACCACCATCATCATCACCATCATCATCACCATCATCACCATCATATCTCACCTGTGTAATAATCCATTCCTGGGCGTCAACAGGCCAGATATCCTTTGCACCTTTCTTCTTTTTAACCTCCATCACAATCTCGGGATACAAAACCAGATTCTTCTTCTCTCGATGCTGCAGGAAACACCCCTTCTCATCCACCCTAGACTTCTGCAGTCCCTCGGCGTACGCAAGCCGCTGTGGCCCGGACATCTCATGGTTGACTAGCTGCCTCTTGCTGCTGGGAGGGAAGCCTGTGATTGCTTTCCACGTGGTAGGTCGATCTTTGCCTTTCTCGTCGTCCATGATGGGTTCACGTTGGATGACCTCGATCTCGTCCCATAGAGACATACAGCTAGCTTTGTCGAGGTTGAGCTGTAGTACCATGACTAGAATAGAATCATTAATAAAGATTATTCTGATGATGATGACGATGATCATGATGATGATGATGATGATGGTGATGATGATGATGATGATGATGATAATGATGATGATGATGATAATGATGATGATGATGATAATGATGATGATGATGATAGTATTGGTGATGATCATAACCATGAACATCATGATGAAACTGAAAATAATGCTGAAAATAACGACGATAATGATGATAATGACACAGTCGATGATGATGATGATGGTGAATGCAGTTGTGATTCCACGTCATTATGGCTTGAATACAAAAGAATTATAGTTGCTAACTATAATCAAATTCTTGATCATCTAAACATGTACTTTACGCACGATCAACACTAATTACAATTATTATTACTTGTGGTTTGTAACATTTCATAAGCAATGGTTGTACTTTCATACAGGAGGACGTCAGTCGACACTGTATTCACTCAAAGAAAATCGCTAGATCGATCAAGAGTTAAGAGGTAAAAAGATAAACCAAACTATCATATGATTGTATTGCTTTTATTTTTCGAAGTTACATTTTTCCTGCCGCTTTCTCTTTCTTGTTCGCGATAGTGGAAAGTACGAATTTAACCTTGTCCTTTGTAGTTTCTCAAAGTCTATTAGCACGAAATGTGACAGGCTTCGGCTGATAATATGCAAATGAGCCAAATCGCCGGAAGTGACCCGAAATTGTACGCGATGTCATATAATTAATACTCACCATTGAGTGGTTTGAAATCTTCACCATATGATAGCCATATTTCCTGGTCATATTCCAGGTCATACACACTCCTTATCTCCGTACCGTCCCTTAGAAATACCCGCTTTGCTATACGTCGCCCTGCTGGACCTCCACTACCGTCACCTACTCGCTGTGAGCTGGTACACGTATCAAGAAAACGATGCATTAGCTGGTAGAGGTCACCTTGAATGCCTTTTTCAGCCTCGGCGAGGTTGAAATAGACGATTACCTGTCCATCATGACGGCCATTCTCGAATACCTGACAGGAGACAGAAAAATAGTCGAAAAGAATGGTCGGTTATTTTATGTTATAGTGGTGATAACGGTAGTTATGGGTGATGATAATGATGATAGTTGTGATGGTGATGATGATGATGATGATGATGATGATGATGATGATGATGATACCAGTGATGATGATGATGATGATGATGATGATGATGATGATGATGATGATGATGATGATGATGATGATGATACCAGTGATGATGATGATGATACCAGTGATGATGATGATGATCAGAATGACGCAGAATAAAGTGAATAATGAGTTGAAATGCTTTCGGTGTATAAATGAAATACAGATACATGAGAAATATATCATGCTGCGTTTCCATTTACGGTGTTCAAATTTACCTTAGAGATTAATATCGCCCTGGGACCCCCCACAGTTGCTCTATACTACTTTGTCTGGCTGCGTATCCAGCGTGGTCGTCCTTGTAGTGTAGTGGTAACACATCGGACTAGAAAGCCGAAACCGTGGGGTTCAATTCCCGCCAAGGGCATATGATATTTTTCTCATATATCCATAATAACAATGGTTGGTTGCCAAAACCATAACAAACTACGTCACTGTACGTCCACCTATAGATTTGTTAATTTTCTTTGTTCTTATAACAATGGTTGGTTGGCAAAACCATAACAAAATACGGCACTGTACGTCCACCTATAATGTGGTTTAATGAAAGTACATACCTTCAGCCGTAGTCCTTGTTTTCCTAGTAGTCTACTGTCAGAATTAATCTCTGAGATGTGCTGGTACTTATATGTCTCCATTCCATTCTCATCGTCTACAGTTTCCTTTAAAGCTTTGATCTGTTTCTTGATTATTGGTAGCACTGTTGATAGCTCCGCTATGTGGTCATCAACCTGATCATTGGAACCAATTTAGTATGTGTATACTGCACATATTTTTTAATTTTCTTTGTTCTTATAACAATGGTTGGTTGGCAAAACCATAACAAAATACGTCACTGTACGTCCACCTATAGATTTGTAAATTTTCTTTGTGCTAATATCAATGGTTGGTTGGCAAAACCATAACAAAATCTGTGTCACTGTACGTCAAACTATAGAGTTTTTAATTTTCTTTGTTCTAATAACAATGGTTGGTTGGCAAAACCATAACAAAATCTATGTCACTGTACGTCCACCTATAGATTTGTTAATTTTCTTTGTTCTAATAACAATGGTTGGTTGGCAAAACCATAACAAAATCTATGTCACTGTACGTCCACCTATAGATTTGTTAATTTTCTTTGTTCTAATAACAATTGGTTGGTTGGCAAAACCATAACAAAATCTATGTCACTGTACGTCAAACTATAAAGTTTTTAATTTTCTTTGTTCTAATAACAATTGGTTGGTTGGCAAAACCATAACAAAATCTGTGTCACTGTACGTCAAACTATAGAGTTTTTAATTTTCTTTGTTCTAATAACAATGGTTGGTTGGCAAAACCATAACAAAATCTATGTCACTGTACGTCCACCTATAGATTTGTTAATTTTCTTTGTTCTAATAACAATGGTTGGTTGGCAAAACCATAACAAAATCTATGTCACTGTACGTCCAAGTATATACATCATTATTATTAAATTATTATTTTTACTATACCTCTTCCATCTCTTGTTCTACTTCATCAACTGCCATGGACATTATCTCCTTGGATTGTACATCTGAACTCTGGTTGAGCTGTAGCTCCAGCTGAAAGACAACAACACATATCTTGTCTAAAATATTACTAATAAGACAAATAAGAATTGGTATCATGTTATTCGTTATTTTTTTCATCCCCATCAACATTATCATCATCATCATCATAATCATCATCATCATTACCGCCATCATCAACATCGTCACCATCATCACCACCACCATCATCAGTATCATCACCACCACCATCATCATCACCATCACCACCATCATCATTACCACCACCATCATCACCACCATGCACTACCACCACCACCACCATCATCATTATCGCCACCATCACCATCACCATCATCATGATCATAACAATCATCATCACACCATCACCACCATCACCACTATCATCATCATTATCACCATCATCATCACACCATCACCACCATCATCATCATCACCACCATCATCATCACCACCCCATCTCTCTTCCATTGTTCTATTACCTGTTCTTTAAAGGCCTTGCTGTACTTCAGTCTTTCTTTAGTATTACTCAGCAACGTCAGTAAGAAGTTATAAGCTCCTTTAGGGCTGAACCTCTCGCCTCCTTTAGTGACCCAGGCGGGTCCTAGTACAGTGGTTGTACTGGGCTGAAGGATACGGTCTAATACTGGAACTATAATATCAACATATAGCTATTATACAAACAGAACATATCTTTTAAATGGATGTATGGCATACTAGCTGTGAAGTCCCAGGTGATTTTGCGCAATCAGAAGCATTTCTATCACATCGCTAACAGTTCCAAGATGGCGTCATTTGAGGGAGTTGTTTCCGGTGATGATGGTGATGATGATGATGATGATGATGATGATGATGATGATGATGGAAATGATGTTCATGGTGATGAGATGATGATGATGGAAATGATGTTCATGCATGGTGATGATGATGATGATGATGGAAATGATGTTCATGGTGATGATGGTGATTATGATAATGCCAAATGGTGATAATGATAATGATAATATGATGGTGATCATGATGATTATGATGAGTATATACGTTTTTCAGCAGTCCGATAAGTCCTCCATATACATATTAGTAGATTGTAAAGCGCTATGAACTATTCGAGAGATATAGCGCTATATAAATTGAGCATACAATTAGGTAACCTACCATCCCCAAAACTCTTGATTTCATTGCCATGCCAGTCAAACAATCTTCTTGCTCCTGATTCTAGTTTTAGCTTGAACGTACAGTCATCCAGAAACTAAAAGGAAAGTTTAAAATGCAAATTGATTACAATGATTCTCCTTTTCTCCTAGATCCTTGCGGAGCATGAGGCGCGAGAAACAACTCCCACCACTTTGGCCTGTCCGCTGCGATCCGTTCCGCCTCTTTCCAGTCCCGCCACCCCATCTTTTTCCTCTCTTTTTCAATTGCTCTCCTCCATGTCTCTATTGGCCTTCCCTTCTTGTGCTTTCCCTCCGTAGCCCAATGATTACAATGATTACAATGATTACAATGATTACAATGATTACAATGATTACAATGATTACAATGATTACAATGATTACAATGATTACAATGATTACAATGATAACAATGATTACAATAATTACAATGATTACAATGATAACAATGATTACAATGATTACAATGATTACAATGATTACAATGATTACAATGATTACAATGATTACAATGATAACAATGATTACAATGATTACAATGATTACAATGATTACAATGATTACAATGATTACAATGATTACAATGATTACAATGATTACAATGATTACAATGATTACAATGATTACAATGATTACAATGATTACAATGATTACAATGATTACAATGATAACAATGATTACAATGATTACAATGATTACAATGATTACAATGATTACAATGATTACAATGCTAAAACATGCACTGATACAAATGAAGATTACATATATATGAACTAATGAAACAGAAACGTTCATTAGTTATTAGTTTTGATTTCAATGTATAAACCGAACCGTAATCTTCATCATCACAAAATATTCTATCAGACCGAGTACAGTCCTATAATCTTAAATCTTATGGTTATCGCTCCTTCTCTGTAGCTGCTCCTGAACTCTGGAACTACCAATAGCTATCAGAAAAATATCAAGTCTAGCTTCCTTCAAAACTGAACTAAAAACTCATCTTTTCAAATTAGCTTATTCTTTGTAATTATGTATTTTTGTTACTGTTGTTGTTGTTTGTAACAAACAATGTATAGCGCTTAGAACAGATTTGTATTTGCGCTTTATAAATAATAATAATAATTATTAGTATAATTAGTTTTACGCAAAAACTTCTACAAAACGAGTTAGGTTAAACTTCAATGTAGTACGAAATTGAATTACAATAGAGAGTTTAAGATTCACGTTTACGGGAACGCCAAACGTCAGATTGGCCTTTCTAATATTGCTTTAAAAGCTTCAAATACCTGCGCAAAAGATCTCAATGATGAAATGTGTATATATTAACAAACAACATAGGGACCTTGTTTACACGGAGATGTCAAATGGTAAAGAGTAAACGCAGAAAAATAGGTTAGTTTTAACGTTTGGCGTTTGGCCTAACGTGAATCTTAAACTCTCTAATAAAGTAATACCTCATCAAATCTACCAGCGACTATCTCTACTCCTTCTCCACTGTCCCCATTCCTGAAAACCAGGATCCGTCTTTTCTGGCTCTCCACTAGCGTAGTCATTCTCTTACTAAGGCTTGTCTTGGTTTTACCTCTTGCCTTGTTCTCTGGTAGTACGATACCAGACAGAGTCCATGACGCTGAACGCCGTAGATCTTCTTTATCTGCATGATAATTATTAATACATTACAGTCAAGATACTGTATTTACTCAAATAAGCGCCCAACGCTTACTAAATTTGTCTTAATCTCACTGTCCCCTTCTTGATCAGAACTACGAATATTGGAGAGATAACTTAATGGGCGAGCGGGGAAATATAACAACTTTGAACTGAAGAATGTAGCTTTTCCTAAAAAAAATATCTATTGCTGTTCTAGATCTAGAGTAACATTATAGCGTTAAAATGTGGCGCTTATTAAATTTTTCGCGATCTCACTGTCCCCTTCTTGATCAGAACTACGAATATTGGAGAGATAACTTAATGGGCAAGCGGTGAAATATAATTACTTTGAACTGAAGAATATAGCTCAGTTTTGATAAAAATGCATTTCCAATACTGTTCTAGAGTAACATTATAGCGTTAAAGTGCGGCGCTTATTTCAGTAAATATGGTACTCGAACCGTGAACACTTGACTTTTTTCATGTTATTATTTTCTAAACCTTCTACTGCTTCAAAACCTCTTAAAATGAAGAAGTGAGTTCAAATACACTAAGTGTTCATAATACATCTTATTTCTGGATCCCTGTCTACTAGCTTACCCTTGATTGCTGTGTAAGGGTCTTTGAAGGCCTCACCACATGATACATAGATATCAGCATCCTTCTCTATCTGTCTAGCATCTACTACAGGAGTACCGTCACTGAAGAACAGCTTACGGGCAGCTGATACTAAGCCTAACTTGTTGGTGCAGGCATCTAGAAGCTGACAGATAAAGATAATAGTTAATGTATATATAAATCACTGAAAGACACATGGATAAATGAATGGATGAATGAATGAAAGAATGGATGGTTAGATGAATGGGTGAATGAATGGATGAATAAATGGATGAATGAATGGATGGATAAATGGATGGATGGATAAATGGATGAATGGATGAATGAATGGATAGATGAATGTATGATCGGATGGATGGGTGGATTGAAGAACGGATGAATAAATGAATGGATGAATGAATGAATGAATGAATGAATGAATGGATGAATGAATGGATGAATGAATGAATGAATGCATGAATGAATGGATGGATGGATGAATGGATGAATGGATGAATGGATGAATGAATGAATGGATAAATGAATGAATGGATGAATGAATGGATGAATGCATGAATGAATGTATGGATGTATGAATGGATGAATGGATGGATGAATGGATGGATGGATGGATGAATGGATGGATGAATAACTAGATAAAATAATAAAATAGTTGGATCAATCAATGGATCAATCAATGTATTAACATTACACCATGTTCTAATACCTGTAGCAAATCAGGAGCTGTAATCCTTGCAAAGTTCTCCCTGTTACCATTCTGAAATGCTCGAATACACACCACTTTAGGTTGCTTCTTGTACAATGGCTTAGACCTCTTCATACGACTACCTATAACAGACCAAGACCAGAAAAGATTACACATCAAAAAGGAAGGAAGGAAAGGAGTAAAAGAAAAATTTGGCAGGATGACACATCTAATACCCATCAATGGAAACTAGCAAGTAAACTAGTATAGGCTGCGTCGGTGTTTGATATAAACGATAGGTAATAGATTGAAATTTCTAACTGACTGTTTAAAATATAAATGGAAACTAGCAAGTAAACTAGTATAGGCTACGTCGGTGTTTGATATAAACGATAGGTAATAGAATGAAATTTGTAACTGACTGTTTGAAATATAAATGGAAACTAGCAAGTAAACTAGTATAGGCTGTGTCGGTGTTTGATATAAACGATGGGTAATAGAATGAAATTTGTAACTGACTGTTTAAAATATAAATGGAAACTAGCGAGTAAACTAGTATAGGCTGTGTCGGTGTTTGATATAAACGATGGGTAATAGAATGAAATTTGTAACACGGTCCGTAAAAGTGTTAACTTGACTTTAGGGACTTGTCAGAAATTAGCAGGGGGGGAGGGGGGGGGGGGTGGAGTTTTGAAATGAAGTGATGAAAATTCCATGACCCTCCCAAAGTAAAGGATCATAATATCTTGACCCTACTCTATGTCACAGTGTCTTCTTTTGCACAATCCTCATTTTTGGTGGTTTATTATTTTGTGACCCTCCCTTTTTAGGTTCTTAAAAAGTGATGACCCTCCCCCAGTTCCCCCCCCCCCCCCCCCCCCTCAACCCTGCATGCAAAAATAAATGAGTACTAGAATGTTTTAACATTCTAGTACTCATTTATTATTGCAAAACTTAAAAGTTAAAAGTTAAAACTTATATTAAACTTATTAAAACTTATTAAACTTATTAAAAACTTATTAAACTTATTATTACACTTATTAAACTTATTAAACTTATTAAAACTTAAAAGTTTCAAATCCAAATGTCACTGTATTGTATGGGGATGTGAAAAAAGCTTGTGAATTTAAAATGTCCAGCAGCCCCTCAGCATTTGAATTTTTTTGCTTTAAGTTTGAAACATCCATAGAATACAGCGACTCAGATTGGAAATATTACTTGAATAATTAATGAGATTTAACCAAAGAAATCACATCCGTAACGAGTCCTGTAAAACTCATACAGATTTCATCCTGATTTGAATAAGTTTCAACTTGAATTTTTTCTCAGCCAGATGAACTTTTATCTTCAGTTGAAAATTTTAGTAAAATAATATGAAAGAACTATTGTTGGACTTCCATAAGTACTATTATTTTTATACTATATTCTGATCTGTATGCAATATACAATCTTGTAAATCGCATACATGTCAGTCATTCCTATATTTCGTATATTATAATATTACATGATAATTTCAACAACCTTGAGACTGACTTGACTTTGTTGATCTGGCTCCATACACAGAACTGGCAGCAGAGGAAATTGAAGAAGACCTGCAACAAGACAATCAGTTTAGTCTGGAAATATTCTAAAGCTGATAGACAAAGAGATTTTTTTTCTGGAGGTGGTCGTCTCCCGAAGCATTTAGAAGCTAAAAATCATTATTACCATGTGAAACTGAACGTTTGGCACCATGAACTGTGTTGATTGTAGGTAAATTAGTCAGAGAGTAGATACAAAACCTGTGGTATTTTTATTGTTTGTTGATACATACATTCATTGCCTTACCACAGGCTGCTGTACAAGATATACCTTATAGGTCAGCCACACAGCCAACAAACAATAATTCCCTAACAACATTGGCAAGGAGGATTGGGGGAGGGGAGGGGCAGTATTTCTGCAGTGTAAAAATGAGTTTGTTTTCGTCGTGCCAACACTTTTATCAAAGATCTAGGCTATACAATGAAGAAATCAAACTTTGTTTAATCTGCTCACCTTGATCTAGTACTTGACGCTGTAGATGGCCTCTTCTTTTTGGGTGTGGTCTTGGGTACATGTACCATAAACTCATCACTGTACCCATCCCACGCCATGAACGGTACCCTTCCCTGCGTCATGGCAACCCTTGTTGCTTCTTGTTGTATTTTCTTGTCATGTGTTGCTATGGCAGATTTAGGACGTCTTGATTTGATTTGTTCCCCGGATTGTGTCACTAAGGAGTAGGGAGTCACTGGAACGTCCCCCCTGAAATTCATTACAATACTTTTTTATTGATAGTACATTTTTTACAAGAATCAGGGGGAGTAAATCAAGTATGAGCATGCAGCAGGGGGCACTTTTATCCCCCAGAAATTCATTGTAAAATATAATAATAATAATAATGGCTAGTTCTTAATATATAGCGCATTTCCAGAACTGCTCAATGCGCTTACTCAACGTGTTCAAGTTGAAGGTAAATCAAGGCGCATTAAACTGCCACCGTACAACCCATGTCTGAACACGGAGTTCTTTTATGTCCCTCAATGTTGTTAATTTTTTTTTTTTTTGAGAGAGAGAGAGAGATGGGACTTCCATTTTACATCCTTATCCGAGAGGACGTGAAAGTACTTTGAAAGTACTTTGTCAGAGAGTTAAAGAGGGGGGAGGTTGTTAAGGTTTCATATATATAAGCTATTTGAGTCACCAATTGACTAACAATGGGTTTGTGTTCAAGATAAGCAAGGGTTCCAAGGTTAAACATCTTATCAAGATCCATGTTAGATCATGTAAATTCCAGGTATGATCTTACAATATCTCGGCATGTACAATGTACATTTTGTAACCCTCAAATATCTGCAAGAAAACTAATGCAAGAAACTTTCAAGTTTCTACTAAGATTTAATTAAGATCTTTCCAAGATCCTTCCAAGAAATTTAATTGCCAAGGTTTTAGTAAGATCTTAGATGATATTACAAGATCTTAACAAGATGCTTATGCTAACTGGGATTGAGACAAATGTTATTAATATAGTAATTTACTTGAAGAAGTTCCGAAGGAAATGGGTTTAGGTTCGAAGCAGCAGGTTTTTAAACTAACAGAGTTAGCTATGACATAATTCTATTAAAATAACAAGTCTATCCCAAGCAAATATCAATTAAAATCCCTGGCAATTGCTAGAGTAACTGAATCTTATATATCAAAACATTTCCAATTTTCTAACTAACAAATCTACTATTACTTACTTAGCTTTTCTTGTAGGAGGACGTTTCTCAATGTCATTCATGTACTGAGCTACCAAGATGTCCTCGTAGCTTATAATATCGCTCATTCCCCGCTGCATTGCAGTCAAAGGACGATTTCTCTGTTGAGACGCCATGTTGATCTCCGAAAAACTTTCAGAATTAAACAACAATTTCAACACCTAAAACACGATTACTTCATGATTAAAGTTGACATATAAATCACTTTATCGAGTTACTTGAGTTTTGGACTGAATTACCACTGATAAATGCCGATACTTGAATATTTGTTGACATTTATTGCATTCTCAGAGATGAAATTTGCCTCCATTTTGTGATTTTCGTTGCTACGAGTGACGTCAGGTAACACAGGAAGCCCGGTCAAACCACAGGAACTCCAATTTATTTTATTTTTATTTAATTTCCTCGCAAATGACTAGCTAAAATAATATAGTTTTGTAAAATTTGTCAAAACTAATAAACAGCGATATTTTCTTACTTCAATTTTTATAAAAAAAAGAACTAGAGAAAAAAAAGCTAACTTACACCATTTAAAAGGTAGCACTACTTTCTGACATTTTGAACGGCAATTCCTTCATTAATCCTTCTTGTTTAACTATTCACATGATTAAAGCCCGAAACGTGAGTAAGTATTAGTCTCTAGAAACCATTTTTAGTCCAAAATAAAAATTATTTCCAAAATAAATCGTTTTTTGGGCTCCCTGTGTTTTTATGCGGTTAACACCGCTGTGTGATACACCGCAGGCTCGTTATTGCTAAATTGTCATATCTCGCACGTGCTGAAGAAATGGAACGCCAACCAAAAGTAGCAAAAGTGCAAGTAAGATCCCTTAAATCTCGTTATTTAACGCTAAAAATCGTCGCTAATACTTCTAATATCAACAGCCTACAACCACAGAAATGGAAATCGACGCAGCCAAAGGCACGAGCGATGAAAATGTCGTGAAAGTCAATGGACTCCCAAAAGACGCGAGGGGCAAAAAATCAGGAGCGGCAGAAATGACAAGTGCCGATTATTACTTCGATTCCTACGCTCATTTCGGTAAGAAATACACCTTTATTGAGTCTATAAAACTGATTAGTTTGTGATCCAAACTTTGATTCATTTTTACGATGAAACTCTTGAATTGAATATGATTTTCTAACGCCGAAAAATGATTAACTTCTCTTGTATAAAAGTGTTTCTTACTGACGTTTAGATTGTAAATCGATCGTTTGATAAAACTAAACTTAACTCGGTATAGTTTTATGTGTTAACTTTGAAATCGAGTAAACATTTTACTGGGAAATATTGAAGTGATTTCAAAAATACGTTGGGTATATTTTTTGATGCTAATCAAATGTCATTGTCTATTTCTCTTATGTATTGTCTTCGCTTTGGTCGTTTTCTTCATCAAGGCATCCACGAGGTAAGAAGATAAACATGCATATACTTAAAGTACAATCAGATTAAAAAGCCAAATGAACGCAAAAACTTTTCTTCTGTTCTTCACCAATAAATGCTGAAATAAACAAAAATGATCAAACGTTCTTTATGAATGAAATCTACATGCGTTTGATTTGTTTATATTTCTTAATTATAAAAGTGAGCTTCATATATGGTTTTGTATTTAGTACAGCCTGTGGTAAGGCAAGTTTTTCATTGCGCAGCCTAAGCCTTGATAGCTTGTGATATATTCATTGCATTTTGTAGAGTTAATTTTGTACAGCCCCTGGTAAGGCAAGGAATGTATGTATCAGCAAACAATAAAAATATCACAGGTTTTGTTAATAAACTAGTCCATGAAAATTGATGATTGTATTTACCATTTTAACATTCATTCCTTTCATTCCAGGAAATGATAAAAGACGAAGTGCGCACCATGACATACAGGAACTCCATGTACCACAATAAACACTTATTCCGTAATAAGATTGTTTTAGATGTTGGGTGTGGGACGGGTATACTGTCAATGTTTGCCGCTAAAGCTGGAGCAAAGCATGTGTATGCTGTAAGTATGGTGAAGATGACAAGCATCAAGCTGATGGTGGTGGTGATAATGATGGTGGTGGTGATGGTGGTGGTGATGACAATGATGATGGTGGTGGTAATAATGATGGTGGTCGTGGTGATGATAATGATAGTGATGATGATGATAGGGATGATGATGATAGTGATGATGATGTAAAGGTAATGCTAATGATGTTGGCGATATCGATGATGCTAATGATCGTTTAGATGATGGCGATAAGACAAACGATGATATATAATTTTCGTTCATTTTTCTCTCATAGATTGAAATGTCATCAATTGTTGACTACACCAAAACCATCATCAAAGACAATAACCTTGATTCAGGTACGCCATTGACCAGTAAACATACTACATTATAGAAGGATTTTAATGAAAGCCACCCATTGCACATTTTTTAAAGAAATATTTGTATTTATATCTACCACAATAACAACTTGTTATAAATGGTCATATAACACAAACACGTACAACCAAAATATTCTATGAATATATCGATAACAAGAGAAGAAATACCGACATCATTTGCAGGCTTCAGAGTGTGGACTATGGCTTTGTTTGTGACAATAGGTGTATACAAAATAAACATCAAATCCTTTGTCATCCAAAAACTATCTTTTGCACTTGCCCACAAACATGGCTTCCATGAAATCCCTCTTTTGAAATAATTATGATTTGTGCACCAATTTGCGTGATCGAAAAAAAATAAGCTAGAAGACATTTCAGGGCTTCAAAGTGAATAAGGCCGTTTACAATCCGGAGTGCAATGCTCTGCCAACTTTGTAATGAAGTGTACAACTGTATAACCAGAAGATTGACTATCAAGTTATTTGTTTGATATTTCGGATAGCCTCCGCTATCCATCATCAGATTTTATTTTCATTTTTGCATAGATTACAGTTAAAAGGGGCACTTAGGTCCCTAGAGGATGAACTATAAATACACTGTACAGCAATTCAAAAGCTTAAGTGGGACCAACTGTCCTTGTTCATTCTGCTTGTGTTGTTTTATTAGTAGTGCTTCAGCAATTTTGCGTTTTTGACACCATTGTTTTCAACTGCCAACAAAAGAGATGGGCTCCTTGTCCATATAATACACTGGATGTGTTTTGTTTTCTTTGTTTTCTTATAATACGATTGACTGTGAATAGTTTTTTACACTCATAAAAAAATGCAAAGCATGTCGGTAAGTGACCTTGGGGCTTTATAATGTGAATAATGTTTTCATGTATCATGATATGTATAGTAATTATAACCCTAATCAAAGGCAAAGCGTTGGCCCCCTTATACCGCTATTGTTTGGTTAGGTTTAGGGCAATTATTTGGAAATACTCTATTGTCTTTAAACCAATCCTAGAAATGTTTCGATTTGGTGCCGACTGTCCAAATCAGGAATTTGAATAACATTTTAATGTTTGTATAGTTATAACCCTGATCAAAGGCAAAGTAGAAGATGTTACGCTGCCTGAATAATGTTTTCATGTTTGATGTTTATATAGTTATAATACTGATCAAAGGCAAAGTAGAAGATGTTGTGCTGCCTGAATAATGTTTTCATGTTTGATGTTTATATAGTTATAATACTGATCAAAGGCAAAGTAGAAGATGTTGTGCTGCCTGAATAATGTTTTCATGTTTGATGTTTATATAGTTATAACCCTGATCAAAGGCAAAGTAGAAGATGTTGCCCTGCCTGAATAATGTTTTCATGTTTGATGTTTATATAGTTATAACCCTGATCAAAGGCAAAGTAGAAGATGTTACGCTGCCAGTAGAGAAGGTCGACATTATCATCAGCGAATGGATGGGTTACTGTCTATTCTATGAATCCATGTTAGACACAGTTCTCTTTGCTAGAGATAAATGGCTGGTAAGATTTCACCATTTTGAATCATTTAAAACTTCTTTTTTTAATCTATTAATTTATTTGATTCACTGTATATATATTTATTGAAAAAGTTTGTCAATAAACAATTTTTATCATTTTTATCATTATCATTACTGCGGTTCCATCTTTCTGTGAACTCAGACATTCCAACGTCTAGTTGTGAAATACGTTTTTGGCTGCTGCACAATCACCATTATCATCATCATCATCATTTTTACCATCATCATCATCATAATCTTTAAAATCAGCACAATTATCGTCTTCATCATTGCCATTACTATGATTGTTCTTATATTGCACTATAGTAATTTGACTATTGTTGTAGGTTGAAGGTGGCCTGTTATTTCCTGACAAAGCATCTCTGTATATATGTGCCATTGAAGACAGACAGTACAAAGAAGAGAAGATATTCTGTAAGTCCTCAATAAATTATCATCATCTTCATTATCATCATTACTATCATCATCATCATCATCACCATCATCAACATCATTATCATCATCAACATCATTATCATCATCAACATCATTATCATCATCAACATCATTATCATCATCATTATTGTCATCATCATAATCGTCATCATCATAATCGTCATCATTGTCATCATTATCATCATCATTATTATCGTCTTCATCAGCATCATTGTTATCATCATAATCGTCATCATTATCATGATTATTTATATCATTATGTAATCATGATCACCATCATATTTATCATCATCATCAACATCATTATCATCACCTTCATCATCATCATTATGGTCTTCATTATCATCATTATTTTTATCATCAACATCATCATCATCATCATTATAGTCTTCATCATTATCATCCTATTATCTCAGGGTGGGACCGTGTCTATGGGTTTGACATGAGCTCTGTCAGGAAAGTTGCCATCCAAGAACCACTAGTGGATGTCGTTGAACCAAAACAAGTTGTCACTAATTCTTGTTTATTGAAGGTTAGTTGTTTACAAGGGATTGATTGATTGGGGGCCCAGGCATTCTTTGGGAGGGAAACATTATTCCATAGGGTTTTCATAGGGATTTCTAAGTCTTAATAGTCTTTTCATAGGGTTACATTGTACATAGGCTTATTGGGTTTTCATAGGTTTTTCATATGCTTTTCATAGGCTTCTCATAGGCTTTTCATTGGTATTTCATAGGCTTTTTATATGCTATTCATAGGCATTTCATAGGCTCATCATTGGTATTTCATAGGCTTGGGAATGAAACTGTTACAAAGGAGGAAACGTAGTTGCCTGCAAAGGACCAATACATGCAAAGCTTGCATATGAATCACATCATATAATGCAGCAAGCATCAATTCAAATATTCGTTATTAATGGAAGTTAGTGAGTAAACTACACTGTAGTATAGGCTGTGTCTGTGTTTGATATTTATAAACAATACGTAACAGAATGCAATTTGTAACACCATAAAAAATGTTAACTCACTTTACTGAAGCTCGAAACGTCAGTAAATTGAAGTTAACTTGTTTTACTGTGTTACAAATTTCATTCTATTAATTACCTACATTGTATTTGTTAAAGTTTTTTTTTTATTTATTTATTTATTTTTTTTATTTGTTAAAGTTATTGTTTTTTATGTTTTTATTTTACAGGAAGTTGATTTACACACTGTTAAAAAGGAAGACCTGGACTTCACTGCTCCATTCCAGATCTTCTGTCAAAGAAATGATTACGCTCACGCCCTGGTGACATTCTTTACAATAGAGTTTACTCACTGCCACAAAAGAACTGGATTCTCAACAGGTGTGATACAGTAAAAACCTGCATATAAGAACCAGTGGATTAAGAACCACTAGGCTAAAATTTGCTTTGTAAGCACTTGTTAAAAAAGAACCACTTCAGCATATAAAAAATTGGACTGGTTCTTATATGAAAGGTTTCAAGACTTATTTGGTCATTTGAAAAAATATAAGTTGAGTCTGAATATGACCAAATTTAAAATCAATGCAAGAAAAATGTTTTACTAATGTATTAGTTAGTTCTCAATGAGAATACATTCATAATTCAGATGCTTCTACATAACAATTTATATATCACATAAAAAAAACTCTATATAAGGGAAATTGTTTTTGCTTTGTAAATAAGAACCAGTTAAGAACCACCTTAGCCTAATTTCTCACTAAATACCAATTATATAAGAACCAGTTTAGCCTAACCTAAAAAAATAGTGGTTCTTATATGTTGGTTTTTACTGTACAATTATTTGCAACTACAAAATACTGTTCGGTTTCTGGAAAATGAGTTGTCTAGAGCTAATACTAAGATTGCAAAACAGTCAATCCCTAATTGGCATTTTCCAAAACGAATAAAGTACTGAGTACTAGTTTCCCTAATTAATGTAATTAAGAAATTAACCTCATAATTTAAAAGAGCAGATCAAGATATGTAAGATTCCCGAGATATGGTGCTTTTGGTTGGATATTGAATGAGGTACAGCTATTCAAAACTGCCCAAAATTACAAAAGAATGTTAGGATTGGAAGGACAGGCGTCCTTCCAAACCATAAATTTCCTTCTATTTTTAGGCATTTTTATGAGGCTGTATCTTGGTCGGAATACAACCAAATGCAACCAAACTGAGGAATCTTACATGTCTTGATGTGCTCTATTTAATTATGAGGTTCATTTCGTAATAGACCCTTTAAGTTCTGTATGCAAATTGTACATTTCAGACCACATGGCATTCCTCTGAGAGTTGTTCTTTTATGTCAAGTATTAAAATATTTATGCATAACAAATGATTAACTCCAAAGAGAATGAACACATGGTTTGAAATGGGAAAATAAACATTGAAGCTGAATGGGTCTATTACATTAGGGAAACTAGTACCCAGTCTTTTACTCGTTTATGTAAAGGCCAATTCATAACCAAAAATGGTTGCATAGCATCACTGCAACTTTTGGTAATCCTATCCTAGTAATACCAATCAAAGAATTATCTAATGTTGTTGATTTATTGATTTGTGTAGCGCCTGACTGCCACTACACCCACTGGAAACAGACAGTGTTTTATTTTGAAGACTACTTGACCGTTAAAGCTGGCGAAGAGATTAATGGAGAACTGAGTATGAAACCAAACGAAAAGAACAATGTAAGTGAATGAATAAATGAATAGATGGATGAAATGGCAAATGAATAAATGAATGGATGGATGAAATGGCAAATGAATAAATGAATGGATGGATGAAATGGCAAATGAATAAATGAATGGATGGATGAAATGGCAAATGAATAAATGGATGGATAAACGAACAAATGAATGGATGGATGAATGAATGAACAAATGGATGAACAAATGAATGGATGAATGAACAAATGGATGAATGAATGGATGAACAAATGAATGGATGGACAAATGGATGGATGAATGCATGGATGAATGAATGGATGGATTAATGAATGGATGGATGGATGAACGAATGGATGGATGGATGAATGAATGGATGGATTAATGAATGGATGAATGAATGGATGGATAAAGGAATGGATGGATGAACGAATGGATGAATGAATGAATGGACAAATGAATTGATGGATGGATTAACGAATAAATGAATGGATGGATGGATGAACGAAAAAGTAAATGAATGAACGAATATATTAATGGATGGATAGATAAAACAAATGGTAAATGAATGAACTAATATATTAATGGATGGATGGATAATACAAATGGTAAATGAATGAACGAATAAATTAATGTATGGATGGATAAAACAAATGGTAAATGAATGAACGAATATATTAATGGATGGATGGATAAAACAAATGGTAAATGAATGAACTAATATATTAATGGATGGATGGATAATACAAATGGTAAATGAATGAACTAATATATTAATGGATGGATGGATAATACAAATGGTAAATGAATGAACTAATATATTAATGGATGGATGGATAATACAAATGGTAAATGAATGAACTAATATATTAATGGATGGATGGATAATACAAATGGTAAATGAATGAACGAATATATTAATGGTTGGATGGATAAAACAAATGGTAAAATGTATTTCTTTAACTGTTGATCCTAAATCTTTATTCTATTATTTGTTCTTTCAGCGAGATCTTGACTTCAAAATCAAATTAAAGTTTGACGGTGAACTCTGCAAGTACGACAAATTACAGAACTACAAAATGCGTTGAAAACTCTAGGGGGTGCATCTATTAGAACTCAAACACTATAGAACTGCTGTCTTGAACACGGAGAGCAGTTTCCACACTAGCAAACGAACAAATGAATTCCCATTAAACGCAGATATTTACGGGCATTTTTCATTCCTCTAGTCTAAACAGAAGGCCAATAAAACTGAAAGTTATTTGGCTTTTTAGGGCCCGGGCAAACGGTTCAGTTTAACATTTGCTTCAACATCCTTTCGATTTTGTTGAATGGCAATGTTTTAAACGCTTTTAAACTCTTTCAACATTGTCGAAACATGTTGAATCGATGTTGATTGAGTTTAAAAGCGTTTAAACATTGCCATTTAACAAAATCGAACGGATGTTGAAGCAAATGTTGAAACCGTTTGCCCGGGCCTTTAGGAGTTCCAAGCGAAATGTGCTTGAGATAGCGAGGGTTCAAGATGAACGATTATAATCGACTGGGGAAAAAGTTCACTTGAAGTAGGTCGGTTTGTGTTCAGTTAGCAATGTTGCTCTGTAGTGTTTGTGCTCTAGTTTATTATGTATTTTTAACATAATTTAGTGATGTAAATACAAATAAAAATATCCTACAAAGAAAGCGAAATATCTAGTTGTTTTATAGTTTTACAGTGCGAATCACAAAACTGTGGGCACCTAGAAATATTTTAGAAATAGTTTTTTGTTCGTTGAACAACTCAAAAACGGGAGTATCTAATTGTCGCGGGTCGCGGGTAGAAGTCGCGGGTATGAAAAAAGTCGCGGGTAAAAAAATTATTATTTTTTCATTTTTATGCACTTGTTTTTATTATTATTATTATGAAAATCCATCAATGAATATTAACATCCATTAAAACTTACTTTGTGAATGAAAACATGCAATTCTTGTACAAAATTATTTAGATCATATAAAATATTAACATAGCAAAATATCTACATTTACTATGCCATATCTTGTTATTATTGTAGCATTGACACTAGAATCGTGAGGCGTGAACCGTGTAAATAACTAATATCTAATATGCAAAGCCTTACAGATTTTTTTCACCAAGAGTTACTCTAACTTAATCTTTGTGAAATCAAAATAACATTAACGTTAACGTATGCAACCAAAAGCCTAGATAGGCCTAAGATTTGTTCAGCTTGGAGTGTTCTTTACGCAGTTTGAGCTTGGACAAAAATAGAACATTGTTTGAGTGACCAAATTTTGAACATAAAGGCCTTCTACCGACACAGTTATGTCCCCCACCTTTTACTCCTTTCTGCACGCTCTACAGCGGGGGGTTCACTCTCTTTTTTTTCGTCTTGATACTCACGTACCAGAGAAGTTGATTTCTATTGCGGCTATCTTTGGCTAGCAGGTCTTTTACGATTTCTTTCCTTGTTGTGACAGTATGAGATTGTGCATGAAGTATGTGTTCATCAGGAATGGCCCTTGGTGAGTTTGAAAACATCAGTGTCACCTCTTCCTTGGTTAAAAATAATTGTTGCAGAATGCAACTGTTCTCTGGTAATCGAGCGACAAAAAGATATATCCAGAGGATATGTTTACAAAGCCGTTCTTTATCTTTGTTCTTTGTAAAATCTTCGCAATTACACGAGGCACGCCTACTCTATAATTTGCGTTTCTAGCTACATTGATTATTGAATACGACCTGGAAAAATTTGCCGTTAATGATTTGTCTAGTTTATCTTTAATATTGTCCTTCTCTTCTTTTGCTCGTCTTAGTCGATCTAAGAACCCTTTACTTCTAATCGGTCGATATCTCCCAGGTCTTTCTCTGTCAGATTTTCTCGTCGCAGCAACACTTGCATTGTGGCGGCTATGTGGATCAATGTCGTTGCTCTTTGAAGTTGATCTCTAGTAGCTTCTTGCTTTTTCATCTGTACAGAGGGACCACGGTTTTCTCCTTTACTTGTGCCAATGAAAGACGATTTATAATCTACCTCAAGTTGGACGTTGTCCCGACAATCAGCATATGCCGCATCTAACAAAGACATGTTCATCTTATCTCTCTTTACCCAAGAACTATGGATTATCTCTGCCTGGTTCATTTTGGGGATGGCTTGTGTATATCCTTAAAGAATGCACGGGAAATGTAATTTCGTCTTTTGTGCCACCAGTCTAGCCATGTTGTTAGAAATGTTCTCTCCGATTTTTCTGCTACAAAGTGATGTAGGTTTTCGAGAGCTTTTTTCATAAGGAATAGTAGTTTCTGCCTCTAAAAGAGCGGTACACAATTCTTTAAACGGACGCCTGTCGTTTTCATCCAACCTACGCGCCTGCCTATTCCGGCATTCTTTAAAATGAAATTCGCAGGTTTTTATCCTTTCCAGGGCTTCGGTACCAGTAGATCGTCGTAACACCTCCAGGTTCGCACCAGCCATGTCAGTCACCCATCCTCGAGGATTCATTCATAAATGAACGAATGAATAGATGAATGAATGAATGGATGGATGAATGAATGAATGAATGATTAGATTCATGTTCCCTTTTGTTACGTGATTAGGTCCTTTTTGTAACTTGTGTTCCTTTTTGTAACCTATGATGGTTACTTAAGGGAACAAAGGTCCCTAATGTAACTTTGTGATCCTTTTTGTAACCTTACCATGGGTGTAAAAGGAAAATACGTTCCCTTATGTAACCTTGGAAGGTTACAAAAGAGACCAAGTGTTCCTTTTTGTAACCTATGATGGTTACATGCATTGGGGAATTTAATGTTTTAAATAAACGTTGAAGCCTGTTATAATATAATAATAATAATAATAATAATAATAATAATAATAATAATAATAATAATAATAATAATAATAATAATAATAATAATAATAATAATAATAATAATAATAATAATAATAATAATAATAATAATAATAATAAATAAAAATACAAAAAATACAAAAATGGATATGATTACAATGAAAAAGCTGATTTAAATAAATGAGTTTTGAGTTTGGACTTGAATTAAGATACACTTGAAATGTCAGTAATTGAAGGAGGTAGGGAGTTCCAAAGTAGAGGAGCAGCGACTGAGAAAGAACGTAGACCATATGACTTGAGATTGTATGACTTTGAGGATAGCAACAAGTGAGAAGATGAGCGGAGATTTCTTGCAGGTTTGTGAATAGTGATGAGATCTTGAATGTAAACAGGCGAAAGACCATGGAGTGCTTTAAATGTTAGAAGAATTATTTTAAACTTAATACGGTCAGCAACAGGAAGCCAGTGCAAGTCAATAAGGACAGGAGTGATGTGATCATGTTTTCGAGATAAAGTGACGAGACGAGGAGAAGCATTTTGAACTGCTTGAAGTTTGTCGATAAGATGTTTAGGAAGTCCAAAGAATAGAGAATTGCAGTTATCAAGTTTTGAAGTTATGAACGCATGAATGAGAATCTCAGTAGTCTTGAGGGAGATAAATTTCCTGATTCTAGCGATGTTGCGGAGATGATAGAAGGCAGATTTGCATGTGTTGTTTATGTGAGGAACCATGGATAGATTAGAATCAAATACGACACCAATGTCATTTCGTGCATGAGAGATGAGGTAGTAATGACGTCAGATCCAAAGTGGAGAACAGGAAGAGTGCGTTGGGGATTATGCTTGGAAGAGAAAATTAGAAAGTCAGTCTTGTCTTTATTCAGTTTCAGTTTGTTCAAGGTCATCCAGTTATTTATATCAATTAGACAGTTTTCGATTAGTTTCATAGCTTCATTAAGCGAGAAATCAACATAAATAAATGGATGGATGGATGGATGGATGGATGGATGGATGGATGGATGGATGGATGGATGGATGGATGGATGGATGGATGGATGGATGGATGGATTGCAGGGTTGCCAATCTCATTGTCTTAACTTTATCTAGGCTTTTGGTTGCATACGTTAACGTTATTGTTATTTTGATTTCACAAATATTAAGTTAGAGTAAGTAATTCTTTCCGAAATATTTCAACAAATTTCACTACAACATAGACACAACTAAAAATCATTTGAAGAACCTGTAAACAAGAGATAAAAAACGACATGCTTTGCAGATAGCAAACAGCTTCAGCATTTTCTTCAATATTGGTTCGATGCCTGGGTCAGACGCCATTTTAGCTAAAATCACTAATTCTAATTTTTCAACCGTTGCTTTAAAAATTTTGTCATGTAACTTGACCAAATGATTAGTGTTAATGAGTTTTTGCAATTTTTGCTTGTTGAATGGCATTTGGGTGGTCACGTGACCATACATGAGGCTTAGTATTTATCAAATATTCAATGCAAAATGGGGTAAATAGAGAAACAAAATAAAACGATTAAAACTATGTCATTAGAGGACTTTCATAAATAGCTTTCGACGTAGGCTTAGATTGGATGACTTTATATGAACAATGGGGAGATATATGGATATTTGTAAAAAAATAGTCTGGTCACGTGACCTTTTTTGCCAAATATCTCCTAAAGAACCAATGATGGACAACCAATCTAAGCCTACGTCGAAAGCTATTTATGAAAGTCCTCTAATGACATAGTTTTAATCGTTTTAATTTGTTTCTCTATTCACCCCATTTTGCATTGAATATTTGATAAATACTAAACCTTACGTGTGGTCACGTGACCACTCAAATGCCATGCAACAAGCAAAAATTGCAAAAACTCATTAAAACTAAACATTTGGTCAAGTTACATGACAATATTTTTAAAACAACGGTTAAAAAATTAGAATTAGTGATTTTGGCTAAAATGGCGTCTGACCCAGGCCTTAACACCCTTGAGCATGGCAAACGGCTTTAACATTGCCATTCAGTAAAATCGAAGGGACGTTGAAGCAAATGTTGAAGCCTTTTTCCCGGGCCTTTGGGGATTATTTTATGTGGCATCAAATATCAAATGGTCCGTCCCTAAATAGGAATAAAAAAATATGTAAATAAATAAACAAACGACTCCTTTTTACATGAAGTATTTCGCCCAGTTTTATTGCTGAAATTTTCGCAGAAGAGTTAAAACATTTTATTTATTAAGTTTTACAGCTCGACGCGCAAAAGTATGACCACTTTTAATATATTCCCATACTTCTATGCACGGACTTTATGCTGCGAAACGAAACTTCACATCAAATGTGTCTGTTTTAAGTATAAACTCCCGTGCATAGAAGTAAGCGAATACATTAAATGTGGTCATACTTTTGCGCGTCGCGCTGTAATTTCTTAGTACTTATTATGGATGTGTTGTGCTGTCGTAGAGCGAAAACGCTAGAACCATGAAACAAAATCAAATTGTTAGTGTGTAACAGTTCTTATTTAGCGACTATTAGTTATTATAAAAGACAAGTAAAGTTGTAATGAGGTATTGTTCCCTTTTGTATTTGATGTTTCTGCTTGAGTGATACTGACTAAATAGTCACTAAATAAAAACTATTAGTAAAAATGTTGTTTTTATTTCATGATTCTAGTGTTTTCGCTCTATCGTATCCAATATACAGTTATTTCAAAACCGTTGACTACTGAATAGTGCATTCCAAAATCCAAGGGCATTGTGGGTCTCATAGCCTCCTATATAGCAGACGTCATTTGTGTCGGTCTCATATTCCTTTAACTGATAATACATTTGTAAAATATTTTTCTTGCATTGATTTTAAATTTGGTCATGTTCAGACTCAACTTATATTTTTTCAAATTACCAAATAAATCTTGAAACCTTTCATATAAGAACCAGTCTAATTTTTTAGGCTAAAGTGGTTCTTTTTTAACAGGTGTTTAGAAAGCAAATTTTAGCCTAGTGGTTCTTAATCCACTGGTTCTTATATGCGGGTTTTTTTCTGTATAACATGACCCAAAATGCATTTTGGTCTTGGAATGCACTAATCAGTTTCAAGGCAGTATTGAACGTTCAACGTTTTTTAAAATAGCTGTAAAGCAAAGCAATTATGCATATTCTCCATTTTAAATCATTTAAAATGGCAAACTGAAATGAAATCATTCTCGGGAACCCAGGGGTAATCTTCTGTCGCTCGTTTCTCGCTCCCAGAATAAATACCGCTGGGAACGTATAGTCGGTTGGAGCTTGTTCCGGAAGTCAAAATTCAGCTCTTTCCTGATTGCATGGTATTAGGTCGACCAATGAAAATCAAGATAACCATTAATTCAAAGAAAGTCGTTAAATAAGTTTGAATTTTGACTTCCGGAACAAGCTCCAACAGACTACGTTCCCAGGGGTATTTATTCTGGGAGCGAGAAACGAGCGACATGCAGAAGATTACCCCTGGGTTCCCGAGGATGCAATGAAATATGACTAGTATATAGTGCAAGGGACTACGTGTAACCTATCAATATATACTTTACTAAGGCTACGTTTGCACGGTAACGAACAAATTTTTGACCGGTCAAAAGATCCACCTGGACATGCTGTTCACACGGAACCGATCAATATTTCCGTCCTGTTCAGACGAGACATCGGAACCGGGCAATTGTAAGGTTTGCCAGTGGTCTTAACATCTGCCCATGCGCACTGGGCTGTTTATGACTACGTTTACACGGTATCGGACCACATTTGGACCGGTCAAAAAAACATCCGCTTAGGGGTTCCGTTCACACCGGACCGCGCTAAACGTGCAATAATTTGGGTCGAATATTTGATCGGTTAGGGGTTCAAATTATTGCACGTTTAGCACGGTCCCGTGTGAACGGAACCCCTAAGCGGATGTTTTTTTGACCGGTCAAAAATTCGTCCGGTACCGTGTAAAAGAGCGATTTTGAAAATCCTTTCCAAAAAGCGAATAAATAATGCTTTACTTATTTTAAGATGGTGTTCCTATGATGACGTCACCAACTCGGACGAGGTCTTCAGATACTGTAATTTGTAAGCTCATAAAAAGTCAACGGAAAGAAGCTTTAAATGATATATAGATGTGATCTAGACCATTTTATATGATATAGGCACTTTACAGCGCGACGCACCTTACCGTGGCCACCCAATTAAAGTTTTGTACAAGTTAGCTTAGCGTTCAAAAGTTTCTCTTTTCAAATTATTTGCTAAAGTTTCAAATTTAAACATCCTGAGAGGTTTTTCAGACACATATAAACTTCACTCTTGTTTTCGCTTTGAACATTTCAAAGTGTTTATCGTTTGACACTCGGCGTGTCTTTTATATTAAGGTCAAATTCTCGCTTTCTGATTGGTTAACTTGTACAAAACTTTAATTATATAGGTGGCCACGGTAATGTGCGTCGCGCTGTAAGAGGTTTTGAAGCAGTAGAAGGTTAAGAAAACAATAACATGAAAAAAGCCAAGTATTCACTGTAAGATATATTGGCCTTTTCCAAAACGAGGAAAGGACTGGGTACTAGTTTCCCTAATTAATATAATTAAGAAATGATCATAATTAAATAGAGCACATCAAGATATGTTAGATTCCTGAGTTTGGTTGCATTTGGTTTTATTCTGACCAAGATACAGCCTCATGAAAATGCCCGAAATAGAAGGAAATGTATGGTTTGGAAGGACGCCTATCCTTTCAATTCATACATTCCTTTGTAATTTTGGGCAGTTTTGAATGGCTGTAACTCACTCAATAGCCAACCAAAAGCACCACATCTCAGGAATCTTACATATCTTGATCTGCTCTTTTAGATCAGACGAGGTTCATTTCATAATTACATGAATTAGGGAAACTAGTACCCAGTCCTTTACTTGTTTTGGAAAAGGCCAATTGAAATTGCTCAAGGATTACATATTTGCTCCTTTAGCTGTACTTGTCCTTGCCTTCGAGTAGCAAGATCACTCCATTTCACAAGATCTCCCTCGTCATTGACACACAGGTCCTTGGAGAGTGACAGCATTTCTGCCGAGGTTAGGACTCGGCTCCACATATTGACATTGGTAACCTTGCCTTGAAGAGCTTCACTGCCCAGAAAACCGCCATTGAAGGCATCCATCTCTTGGCCAATGATAAGGACACCCTTTTCGACTGACTGGCCAGCTGCAAACACAAGAGGAAAAGCGATGATCACGAAGCCTATTTATGTATTAAGAACTAGCTACAATATTGTACAATTATAATAGGGACAGTTGCCAGCTGAGTTGACCTTCAGAACAAACACAAGGTCAACCAATCAGAATTGAGGATTCAACATCATATTTTGATTCATTTCCAATTATTCTGCCAAGAAAATTTATGAAATACGAGTTCTTCCTTCTTTAAATTAATTGTAAATGCTAGTCAAACTCATGGTGGGATTATATTTCAATCAACAAGAAAAGTCTACATTGTATGCTCGGAAAATGCTCAAAAATTGCTGACCAAAAATAGTGACCCATGATTCCTTTCGGGGAAGGCGATCAACTCAGCTGGTGATGAATCTTTCTTGGTGGTTTTTGAGATAAATCTCGGTGCGGCTTTACAAAAGTTACACGAAGAAAAATAATAACCATGCATCATCATCACCATCATCATTATCATCATCATCATCACCTTCACCATCATCATCATCATCATCATCATCATCATCATCATCATCATTATCCCCATCATCATCATCATCATCACCTTCATTATCAGCATCATCATCATCATCATCATCACTATCACTATCACCATCATCGTCATCATCATCATCATCATCATCATCATCATCATCATCACCCTCATCATCATTATCTTATATATATTACGTACCTGCTACATTAGACTGGTGCATCTGTATACCATCAATGTATATGATCCGGTTTCCTTGGTTACCACTGTCCCATGTCATTGCCAAATGATGCCATTTACCATCGTTTAGAGGCTTGGTGATTGTACTGGTAAAAGAGCATAACCATTGTCAAATTCGCTAGCTATCGTTATCGATCATCATTACGATTGTTATTAAATCATCGTCGTTAATAAACGGTCCCGTGGCGGATCTATAGGGGTGGTGAATAGGGTGGCTAGCCACCCCCCATTTTTGCTCCGTTAACGTTTTCTGCTTTTTATTGTGTTTTTTTTGATGCATGAGTAACATATTAACAATGCACAAATACCAAAATATACGCTTCACATCCATCCCCCCCCCCCCCACCCCCTAAAGTATTCCTAGATCCGCCACTGCGGTCCAGAATACATGTAATCGTTGTCAAGTCGCGATTTTATCATCATCATCATTGTCACATTCGTAAGCGTCATCATCATTATATATCTTTATCATCAACAGCTTCGTCATCATTATCGCCACCATCACCATCATAACCATCACCATCATAACCATCATCACCATCATTATAATCGCCACCACCATCATCACCATCATATCATCATCACCACCATCATCATCATTACCATCACCATCATCACTGATCACCACCACCACCATCATCATACTTACGCCACATTGTTCCTGACATAAAAGAAATTGTTATCACTGTTCCACAGATGAATCGCTATCTCTTCGTGTTTTTGTGGGTTATTATAGTGAAATACACCATTGTATTCTGAGGAAGGATCAACCAATACCCACAAAGCCAAAGAGAACACTTGCAAAGATTCAAATGGCTCCATCCACAATAGTTTATCTTCTTCTGATTTTCTTGGAAAAACTATTACCTTGCCTGAGTAGGCTGAAGAGATTTAGAATTTAAATTAGTGTTTATTGTATAACTCTATCTGCCGGTAACTCTTTCACGGGATCCCTTTGTCATCCTAAACGAGGGGGATAGGCCCACAGCGGTCAAACGAGCACGCATACGCGAATAAACAAGTAAAATGATCCGGCACACAAAACTGATATTCGCACCGGAGTAGACGACTTTCATCGCTTTTTTCTCAAGATATAAACAAAAATACAAAAGTATATTAAACTAATGATAGCTTCACAATCAGTTACAGTTTGTGTAGAGGATATGTCATGTAAATATCACATTAGACGCATTGCGCATGTCATCAGTATGTGCTAACTGACCTGGTTCGTGTAGAGGATATGTCATGTAAATCACATTAGACGCATTGCGCATGTCATATGGGTGGCTGACGTCAGTGCCGTTACTCAATTCACACAGCATTGTTGACAGATGGAAATTCACGCTGGCACACTTCGAATTCGTCGAGCACCTCATTATAAAGCAGTCTCCAAGACCGGCAGTAAAATTAAACGATTGGATAATGTGATTCGTTAGCATTTTGTCTTGAACGGAGTGAGCCATTTCATCCAACATTTGCAAACATGAAGCGAGCTCCACCATACACAAACAGATCGCCAACAGTTTGAAATGCTTGGGATTTGATATGTTTGGCATCTTTGCTAGTCGACGATCAACTGAAAAAATCAAAATTAGTTTAACCGCTCGGTTATCGTACATTTTCACTGTAATTGTTTCCTTAAAAACATCGACGCAGTCCACACTAGTTTAACCGCTAGTTATCGTACATTTTTACTGCAATTGTTTCCTTAGAAACATCGACGCAGTCCACACTAGTTTAACCGCTAGTTATCGTACATTTTTACTCCAATTGTTTCCTTAGAAACATCGACGCAGTCCACACTAGTTTAACCGCTAGTTATCGTACATTTTTACTCCAATTGTTTCCTTAGAAACATCGACGCAGTCCACACTAGTTTAACCGCTAGTTATCGTACATTTTTACTCCAATTGTTTCCTTAGAAACATCGACGCAGTCCACACTAGTTTAACCGCTAGTTATCGTACATTTTTACTCCAATTGCTTCCTTATAAACACTGACGTAGTTTTTGTACATTTTTCCTCAAATTGTTTCCTTAGAAACACACTAGTTTGACCACTAGCTATCGTACATTTCACTCTACAATTCCTCAGTAAATATATACTCATTTAGTAACGTCAGGACAAACGAATAAAGGGGGTTCGAATAAAAACCTAGTGTTTCCTCTGATATCCAAACACGGAGAACTTTCGTTAAAAAAAACCGAGATGAAATGCAGAGTAATTTAACGGCCGTGAAATAGAAATTGCTTGCTAAAGTGTAATATAATAGTCAAATAGACTCAAAAGAAAACAATGGAATTAGAGACTGCTAAGGTGTATTAGTCTACTCTTTAGTTTATCACTCGCTTTAAAACACTCATATTCAATTATATTCTTTTGTTCTTATTTGACTATTATACTTTGATTAAAAAACTCTATTAATTAGAGACATAAATACTTTTTACCTGCATAAAAGTCACATCCTGGGATGCACTGCAGAGTTGCTGCTACTAAAAGACGTTTGAACTTCACACAAACGACTGTTACTATGTCAGTTAACAAGCTTATCAATAAATAATTTGTTTTTGTGTGTAAAACAATGGCCAAGCTTAATTTGGTTTGGTGCATGACAAATTAGGCCGATCAACAGAAACAAATTCTTGTTTTTGCTACATGTTTTTGCTACGAGAGTGGCCGTTAATAAATTTGTACATGGCAAACATCTGAGTAAAATGAAATAATTGTTCAAATTCCAATCAATTCAATTAGAAATATATATTTTCAGTGCTACTATCTGTTTTGAAGGACCCTGCTATATTTCATTTGTAGTGCATGTTGTTAACGAAGAAGATAAGATTAATTATTGATTATTTTATCTTAACAATAGGTGGACGTACAGTGACGTATTTTGTTATGGTTTTGTCGGCTACCAACTATTGCTTTTATAACAAAGAAAATGAAAATATTTATTGTTAAAATGGTTGGCAAGTTACCGGGATCACAATTAATACCAACACTTGAAACACTGTGCTCACGTATAGCGTGGAGAACACCTGTTCTTGTGAACAGTTACTGACGTTTCGAGCTTTAGCACTTCGACGAAGGGCTAATGCTCGAAAAGTCAGTAAAGTTAATATTTTTTTACGGAGTTAAAAAATTCATTCTAGTACCTATCTGATCAGTAGTAAAAGTAAAAGTCATTCGCAACAATTTTACTCACAAAGTACGTACTCAAATCTCTCCCCATTTCTATATATATCTCGCCCCGTTGCTATACATCTGCCCCATTGCTATATATCTCCCCATTGCTATATATCTCGCCCCATTGCTATATATCTCGCCCCATTGCTATACATATCGCCCCATTGCTATATATCTCCCCATTGCTATATATCTCGTCCCATTGCTATATATCTCGCCCCATTGCTATATATCTCGTCCCATTGCTATATATCTCGCCCCATTGCTATATATCTCGCCCCATTGCTATATATCTCGCCCCATTGCTATATATCTCGCCCCATTGCTATATATCTCGTCCCATTGCTATATTTATCGCCCCATTGCTATATATCTCGCCCCATTGCTATCTCCTCCATTGCCCATTGCGCATTACTTCCATATTCTTGGTCAGAAAATGAGCGAAAAACCGAACATTACATACATCATCATCAACATCACTTATATTATCATCATCATCATCATCAACATCATCATCAACATCACTATTATCATCATAGATCCCTATTATCATCACTATCATCATCATCATCATCATCATCAACTTCACTATTATCATCATCATCATTATCATCATCATCATTATTATCATCATCATTATTATCACCATCATTATTATCATCATCATTATTATCATCATTATCATCATCATTATCATCATCATTATTATTATCATCATCATCATTATCATCATCATTATTATCATCATCATTATTATCATCATCATTATCATCATCATTATTATCATCATCATTATTATCAACATTATTATTATCATCATCATTATCATCATCATTATTATCATCATTATTATCATCTTCCTTTTTCCCGCTCTACCAGATCGTTTGAAATGTAACCACGTGGTCCTAACGAACCAATGACAACATACCGTGAAAAATTAGCATATTTTACTATCTTGGAGAGTAAAAGGAGGAACATTTCTCTTGTTTGTCATAGAAATGTTGGCGTTTATGGAGATTTGTGCTACTTCAATTGCAAGCTAAAATGAAAAGCTGCTGTTCAAGATGTAATTGAGGTTACTTGCCTCTAATTGAGGCGGGTTTTCAGTATAAAAGGGCTTAAAGAAGACCGTTTTTTTTGAAGTCTTGTTTACGTCGATTTAGAGGAACTTCAAGATGAGTGTGAAATATTTGAAGTTAAACTTCCTACTTGTATTATACATTTATCGTAATGTTTAAAAGTTGTTTATCAAGCTGAAGGCTATGCTGTCATTAAGGCAAAGATTGAAGGAAAGATGGACTAAAAACGATACGAATGTCACGGTGAAAAACGATCAAGTCGAACAGGACGAAACCCGTGAAATTCTCGCGAAAGAAAGTGCATCTACAACGAGGAAAAATGTTGAGGCATCACAACTTGAACAGCTCCACTTCATCGTGGATTTTATCGGCTCAGCTACAATATCTGAAGCAAAGTCAGTCCAAATTCTATCTGAGACTTTGAAACGAGTAAAGAAGCAGCAGCTTCGGACAATGAGAGTTGATTTTACAATACGGGATGGAATCTTGAAAATCAGTTGTGTTGAATCGAGCGCTCTTTTACTAACTGCGCCGTTGTATGCTATAGCTCTGTGTGCTCAGGAACAACTACGTGGATTTGACAATTGCTTTGCTCTGAATATAACTCGAAAGAAGACCCATATGTGCCATGTTTTTGAAGCCGGCTCGCGACTCGAGGTAAGACAAATAACTTGTTTACGAAGAGTCGTCTTCACGTTGATATTAAACAACACATTTTTAAAACATTATCAAACCTCCTGTTTAAAAAGCTGTGATTTATGTAATGAAATATTTCCTTAAAGTGCTTAAGTTCCTCCTTTTAAGAGAACACTCGGTCATTAATATCGTGACAAACGATTTTAGTGGAATACATTGTTCCTGTTTTTGTAGTTGAATTTCTATTGTTATAATTAGACACAGTATTTTTCCTACCTAAACTAACTTGAATCGCTTCGAAAATTGATACGCCCGTAGCTTTGATAAATTCATATTATTGTTTAGAATTTTCTACTTGAAATCTCTCTTGTATTTTGTATTTTATATTTTTCTTATCTTACCAAAACAACAACCGGAAATATTTTTGTCTGTTTTCTTTTGACAAGCCGATATAAAATTTAATAACTCGTAATCAATTTCTCAAATCAACAAAAAAATTATTATTTGTTCGTGATAGTTTTGATAGAAGTTATTTGTTTGTTTAATGTTAGTTCGAAATCGAGTTTGTAATTTTGCTTCGTTTTCGTAATGGCCAAGTAATATTTTTAGTTCTTATTAGTAAATATCATTGTATTTGTAAAAAAGATACGTAAGTTCTCGAATCTTTCATCAAGCTCTTGTCCATTTCATCGAATGTTTAATCGTGTTTATTTCACGTTCGAAGATTTTGAATTTCAAGAACTTAGTTTACAATGAAAACTAAAGCATTTCACGTGCGCTGTGTTAAATAATTAATGCTTTGTATACAAACACAGGATTTGATTACATATCTTTTAATAATATACCATGTTTTTCAAAATGATATTCTTAAATATTCTTATTTTTAATATAGAAATGTATATGTTGAAATTTTCCAATAATATTATTGCATACATTATTTTTTTTGACATGAATGTATGATTTAAGAAAATTGGAATACATTCAAATGGATTGCTATCTATAATTTATGTTTTTATAATAATTACAATATGATAAATAGCGAAATAAAACTTCAATGAAAAATTAATAATAATAACAATGATGATAGCAGTCAATTATGAACTAGCCTTTACTGCTAGTTAGTTATGTAATGTTTACAACATGAGCGGCCGTGTTGTATCACCAGATACAATCGCAAGCCAAAGGTGCGCGATTGTATAGCTGATACAACACGGACTCAAGCAACTTAAAAAATGTCTAGGTTAGCTCTTTCATATTTTACCAATATTTTCAAGATTAAAATAAATGTTGCTGTAAAATTACCAGTTAAAACTTATGCAAATCAGGATATACAACACTAGTGTTGTATCAGATTTACAACACTCGTCATGGTCATGATTTCTTTTGAAAATGTCTCATTAATTATTCATGAATTTTTTGAGGTTGGTTAATAGTTTTTTTTACTCCGACGAAGGGCTAAAGCTCGAAACGTCAGTAAAGTTAAGTCAACATTTTTTTACGGTGTTACAAATTTCATTATTATATTACCTATCGTTTATATCAAACACCAACGCAGCCTATACTAGTTTACTCGCTAGCTTCTATTTCTATTTTTTACGGTCACTTTTACAAATTTCATTATAATAATTACCTATCGTTTATATCGTACACCAACGCAGCCTATACTAGTTAACTCGCTAGTTTCCATTTATATTTTAAACAGTCAGTTACAAATTTCATTATATTACCTATCGTTTATATCGAACACCAACGCAGCCTATATTAGTTTACTCGCTAGTTTCCATTTAACTATAGTTAGTTGACTAACGGTTAGTTATAGTTAGTATTCATCAGGCGACGGGTAGACTGAGTGTAGGTGTTAGGTCGTCTGGTCGTTCGATGATGATAATGATGATGATGATAGCAATGGTGATTATGATGAAAAATGACTGTTAAGTCAATAATACCATTTAAAGGCCCATTGTCGCATACCAGCATGCAACGTGCAAAGGACTGAATTTCGTGGACCGTGAAAATCACACATTCTGACATTTTGATATCTTTTACGATGTGAGTAGGTAATCATGCTCTTACTAAATCATTTAAGGCTGGTTTTCACTAGACATAAGCATATTTAGCTAAATACAAGAAAACGAACATGTTTGTTTTTCTTATGCTTATGTCAAGTGAAAGATAGAAGAAACTATCTGTCATGTATTGGGCTACCTGTGTATTCATGTATTGGGCTACCTGTGTCGTCACATGGTTCAACTTGATCAGTAAAGAAGTGAAGCGAGAGCGTGTAGTTGTTCGTTATTTTACTCGTATGTTTCGACGGCCTTAGTGGCTCAAAACTCTACACTATCTTATGCTTATGCTGATGCTGATGCCTAGTTAAAACCAGCCTTGAGTGTTTTCTTTTTTGGTTTTCTCGTTACACAACCGAATAGAGTTTGTTTGATGTGTTGTTCTCTCTCATGCCACAAGGGTTTTTCTCCAGGTTATTCGGTTTTCCTCCCTCCATACAAATCAACATGTGAGCAGAGTTGTGTGTTGTAAATATGGAATTTAGTGGTAGTGAGTGTGAGTGAACCATGTGGAAGAGCCCTGACAGGGAGTGATGGTTGTAAAATATATATTTATACTAGGTATATTTTTTGCATGTATCTTTATAATTTTTATATCTCTTTTTAGGCTGCAAGTGTGGTGCGTTCAGTTGCCGTAGCATTCAAAACAATAGGAGCATTACTACGAGAAAAGCGAGACCATGAAGAACGTCAAAAAAGATCCCAATCCATCACCAGCTCAGAACGAACAAGAACTAACTCCGAAGCCTCCACAGTAACATCAATTGACGAAGTACTTCGAGCCTCACAGCGGCGACATGTACTTTTCCGTGAGAAAATGGATCGTGAAACCAGCTCAACATCTTTACGTAGATCTCCCAGGGCCAAACGACGACCAAGGAGTCTTTCTAAGACTGGTGCAAATCCGTCGTTTTTGCGTCACAGTGGTGTAACACACCTGTCTGGTCGTCATGTGGAGTTCTCGCCTTTGTCTCCTGTGCCGTCAGATAGCAGCGACAATGAGGCCAATAATATCACCAAGAAAGGCTCGCAGGAAATGGTTGTACAGGCTGAGGTATAGAGATATGATGATATAATAACAAATTGATGATGATGATTGGAATTATGATGATTATGATAAGAATGAAAACATTTGAATACAATGAAAGCAACAAATTGATGATGATATAGAGGATATTACATGGGCGCCGAAGATACAAATTTTATCTTTGAGTGTTGAATAGATCTCTCACGAGTGAGGGCAGCGAACATGAGAAGATAAAATGTGTATCTCCAAGCGACCATGTAATGTTCTGTTTATTATGTAGATATCGATGAAATAGCAAGAGAAATAAAACTTCATTGACTCGTTATTAAAAACCTTTATGCAAAACGAATTGCATCTGAAAACGATATCTTCACATGTGAAAGATATGATATCTTTCACACGTGAAAGATACAAAGTTTTAGACACTAGAGAAATCCTGGTATTTTATTGATATCTATATAATAAGATGATTTTGATTATGGTGATAATAATAAGAATGAAAAAAATTAAATGCAATGAAAACAAGCTGGGAAAGCTCTTGCGAGCATACTGGATGAGGTAAATCTCTATGTTTATTGTTTATGATCATGATATATAATAAGCAATATACCAAGTTGGCTAACACGTTGCTACGTATGTTTCCACCCTATCCAAATCTGTTTGGAATAAGATTGTTTGTCTATTGTTATTTGCTATCACATTTTCGAAACAAAATGCTTATCCCTTCTTATTATATTAAATGTATAAAATCTAAATATATTGTACAGAAATATCAGGGGCGGACAGAGGGGGGTGGGGGGAACTGGTTGACTCCCCCCCCCCCTTTTTGCAGTAAAGTCCACATTACAATATTTGCGCTCTTGTGTCTGCCGTTATCTGCCAAAAGAATATCAAAGTTCACCCCCCTTGTCAATTTTCTGGATCCGTCCCTGAATATGAATCCATTTTAGTCAAAAAGGTCCCACTACCCTGCCCATAATCATATTGGTAATACAGTACGTGGTACTTCTATTAAGCGGTCACCCTCAGGACTTTCCAAAGTGGCCGCTTAATAGAGGTTGGCCGCTGAATAGAGGTATAGAATAGGTATAGGAATAGATTTGGGACTTTTTATTGTGGCCGCCTAATAGAGGGTGGCCGCTTAATGAGATGTATCCGTATTCTTACTGATTTATTTATGATATTTCTACAGGTACATGTATCGTCAATTCAAATACCCGAAGGAAATCTATCACCTCCACTCAAATCACCCATACAAACACCACCAACACCACCAATATCATCACCACCATCACTACGATTACCCTTATCCACGTCTCCATCTCTACGATTACCAGTATCATCACCTCCATCTCAAAGACTACTGATGACAGTGTCACCAGTGCAGAAAATAGCAGTAAGTGTCAAGGAGGAAGGCAAAGCAGGGGATGGTAGTGATGGCAAAATAGCAAGTGAACCATTCAAAGGTGGTGTACGTGACAAAGTAGTGTCTAGTGTGTCACAAGATATAATGACAAGGTTGGTGATGATGACGATGATAATAATTAATTCATTTAATAATTTATAGAGCGCATAAATCATATTCAGATGCGCTATAACTATTTACAATAACATTTATGGTAATATATTATACAAAGAGTGACTAATTAAATAATACTAATGAAAAGAAAACTAATGCAGGAACGCCCCTGTAAATAAGTGTGTCTTCAGGTTCTTCTTGAACGAGTCAATATTTAGGTTAACGTTTGTAATATCTAGCGGCAGAGCATTCCAAAGGGCAGGTGCAGCGGAGGAAAAGGCGCGATCCGCTAAAGTAATTTTTGATTTGATGTTAGGAATTCTTAACAGTGTTCCATTGTTATTCCTTCTAAGGTTGTATTATGATGAAGGTGATGGTGATGACAATGATGATGATGATGAAGGTGATGGTGATGACAATGATGATGATGAAGGTGATGGTAATGTCAATGATGATGATGAAGATCATGATGGTGGTGGTTATGATGAATAGACTTAGACTTTTGCTTATTCACACACATTTTAAAATATTACATGAAATTACAACATGACAAAGAAAAAAATACATATATTACATCTGAATTTACAAGTTTGATATACTCTACAAGAAGATAAATCAAGGTTGTGTGTATGGTTGTTGAAGAGTTAAAACTTTCGAGTCGACAACCACCTACCAAGTCATTAATAAATAAATATATTTTGGACCAAAACTATGTAGGTTCAGTCAATAAATTTTAAATTACGATATATTTGTTTTATTTACATGTACAGTAAATTTTTAATCCTGATTTTTTTTTTATTCGGCATGACAAATGCGCTCGCCTGATGAAAAATATGATGACCAATCATGATGAAAGTGATGATGATGTTAATGATGAAGATGATATGATCATGGTGATGAGGATGATACATATGTAGTAGTAATACGCCTAGTAAATACATTTAAAGTAAACATAAATTATGTAATTTATTTTTCTTTCCAGCCATGTTGCAACAGATTTCCTGGAAGAGGATGAAAACTATAAACCAGCATTGAAAGCAGTACTGAGGTAAACATATATCATGATGATGATGATGATAATCTTGATAATGATGGCGATTATTCATAATAATTATTATGCATGATGATGATAATGTGGATGATGATGATGTTGACGAAATGATGTTGACATCAACTGATCATATTGGTGATAATGATGATGATAATGTTGATGATAATGATGATGATGATAATGTTGATGATAATGATGATGATAATGATGATGATGATAATGTTGATGATAATGATGATGATAATAATGATGATGATGATTATGTTGATGGTATTGTTGATGATGATGACAATGGTGGTTGTGATGATAAAAGTGATGATGATTGATATGATGATGATAATAATAATAATAATGTTTATTTATATAGCGCTGGTGGTAATGGTAATGGTAATGTTGATGACAATGGTGATGATAATAGTTATGATGATGATGATAGTTGTGGCAATAATGAAAAAAAGCCCTGCTTTATCTGTTTACCCAGTACATACTTATTATTATTATATTAGTTATGATAATGTGGATATATATAGTGATAAAGATAATACCAACCAGCATATAAAATTTTATTGTTTCAGTGGTAATACACCGGCGTTAGAGTACTATCTAGACGATGGCCTATCAGAGAATGCTAGTGACAACAACCAGAGAAGTCTTCTATTCCATGCTATCTTGAATGGACAATCTGATATAACTTATTCTCTGCTTAAACGGTAAGACAATAACAATCACAATCATAGTATTACAATGCGAATCACAGAACCGTTGGCACCCAGAAATATTTTAAAAATCGTTTATTGTTCGTTGAACAACTCAGAAACAACTATATCACCGCAAGAAGTTTGACTGATGTGTAGTATGATAAACGTTTTGTAGTTAGAGTTGTTTGTGAGTTGTTCAACGGACAATAAACGATTTCTAAAATATTTGTAGGTGCCCACGGTTTTTCGATTCGAACTGTAATGGTCTCACCCTAAGCGGTAATAACAGAAACTGAGAACAGACGTATCAGTGTACATGAGAAATGTGGAGGACTTAACAGACTGCTATATGAAGGCACACATTGCTACCATGCAGTTTACAATCATTTGACAATGTGTAGTTTGTTTATGAAATGCCCCCAGAACCAGACTGTTGTTCCGGGATATAATCCTCTGTACAACACTAGTGTGGTTCTTCCGTTTTCTAGAAGTGTACTAGTGTACATGAGAAATATGGAGGACTTTAAAATGGACTGATATTTAAAGGCGCACATTGTTCCCACACAGTTTATAATCATTAGTGTTGTTAGTTTATGAAATGCCTCCTTCTGAGGTCAACAAACTTACATTGTTATTAGAACAAAGAAAATTAACATGTCTATTGTTAAGATAGTTGGTAAATTAACATCTCAACACCAACACTTGTAAACACTACGCTCACCTGTTATGTGTATTTACCAGAGGTGCTGAAGTGAACTGGGAAGGCCCTGAAGACAAGACTCCTCTACATATCGCCGCTAGTGAAGGCAACCTTACAGCCACTAAGATACTACTGAGATATGGTGCTAATGTCAGGGCTAAAGACAGCGCATTGTAAGTATATAACAAGTTTGTCACCCTTGTGGTGTTTGACTTGAGCCTGGTTCACTCTAGCGACATAATCATAAGCTACATACGCAGACTCAGTGAAGCATTTCTCGTCTTGGTGTGAGAAAAGACAAGTGCGACTTAAAATCAAAGCCAACTGAGTCTGCATATGTTGCTTATGAGCATAAGCAACATGCGCAGACTCAGTAAGATTAGGTAAAGTCAATCTCGTACCCAGCGCCCGCGTTACTTTTGGTCTGCGACAAAGAACGTGAGCTCTGGCATAAACCGTTTCTATCAAAGTCCAGGATTTATTGGACTTCCGGTGTTACAGCGCATGCGTTAGCTAAATTACGCCCATCAGTTTGAAAATGCATGGGCCAATCAAATTCGCTCAGAAACGGTTTATGCCAGGGCTCACGTTCTTTGTCGCAGACCAAAAGTAACGTGGGCGCTGGGTACGAGGTTGAGGTAAAGTTAGCTCAGAGATAGCGTAGCTAACCCAGCTGAGCAATTATTAGTCGGGCTAGAAGGCCGACTCTAGGTTTACCTTTTAGCCAATCTATGTATGTATGTATGTATGTATGTATGTATCTATCTGTCATGTCGCGTATAGTCCCCCATGATGCTTTGGGAACGAACACAGGAAGCCCAAAGTAGAATTGTTTAGCCTCCTGTGTTGATTTTATGACTAGCCCGACTTCATGTTGATAGAGCATCTAGTTCATATTGCACCATAATTGTAATTCGATTGTTCTCAGCTGTACGCCTCTTCATCTGTCTGTCGGTCACATGCAAAACCTTGAAGTCTCTCATCTACTAGTGGAGCATGGAGCCAGAATCAACGACAACAACCTACAAGGAGTACGACCCGTGGATTTAGAACCGGTACGATGATGATGATGATGATGATGATGATGATGATGATGATGATGATGATGATGATGATGATGATGATGATGATGATGGTGGTGGTGGTGGTGGTGGTGATGATGATGATGATGATGATGATGATGATGACTTTTTGGGGGGTTTCTCAGGGTTCTCAGGGTTATCATAAGGTATCTCAGGGTTATCATAAGGTATTTCATACTGTACTTAATACTTACTTTGATGATTTTCTTGATTATCTTGTAGCAATTAAAAGAAATGCAGCGTCTTTTAGTCCAATCAGCTTGCGAAGCCTTCACGGCGGTCGACTTGTCCAAATCACGCTCCAACTCGAACACATCGTCCTATACCAACCCTGCAGGCCGTGGTAAGACCAACCATTCACCAAGGCTAGACAGGATAGAGTCGTTTGGTAAGGGACATAGGTGGTCGAGCCTTTGTTCTATACCACGAGGAGGGATGGTTAAAGGAAGCCCCGAGACGTCACGTAGTATCAGACGGTCTGAGAGTTTTAATCTACCACAGATGTTTAGTCCCCAGTTAGGTGAGTGATGATGATGGTGATGGTGATGATGATGATGACAGTGATGATGATGGTGATGATGATGATGATGCTGATGTTGGTGATGGTGATAATGATGATGATGATGATGATGATGGTGGTGGTGGTGGTGATGGTGATGATGATGATGGTGGTGGTGGTGATGGTGATGGTGATGATGATGATGATGGTGGTGGTGGTGGTGATGGTGATGATGGTGGTGGTGGTGGTGGTAATGATGATGGTGGTGGTGGTGGTGGTAATGGTGATGGTGATGATGGTGGTGGTGGTGTTGGTGATGATGGTGGTGGTGGTGGTGGTGGTGATGATGATGGTGGTGGTGGTGGTGATGGTGATGATGGTGGTGGTGGTGATGGTGGTGGTGATGATGATGATGATGATGATGATAATGATGATGATGGTACATGCATGTTGTGGTGGTGGTGATGATGATGGTCGCGGTGACCAGTGATGATTATGATGATATGATGACGAAGATGACGACGCCATATGATGCTGATGGTGATAATAGTGATGATGATGATCATGGTAATACTGGTAATTATAATAATGATATAACGATAACGACGATGATGATGATGGCAATGGTGATGATGATAGTGATGATAATAAGGATGATGATGATGATCATGGGGATGATAATGTGATTATGATAATGGTCATTATAACTGATGATGATGTAACGATGATGATGATGGCAGTGGTAATAATGATGGTGATAATGATGATGATGATGATAGTGATTATGATGATGATGATGGCAGTGGTAATAATGATGGTGATAATGTAATGATGATAGTGATTATGATGATGATGATGGCGATAATGACGATGATGATGGCGATAATGATGACGACGATGATGATGATGATGGTGGTGATACCATATCCATTCTATTTTCTCAGTAAGAGGCAAAAGACCATTACGGCGATCACTAAGCTTCCAAAAGTGTACAATGGACCACGAATTTCAGCTGAAACTCGATGCTAGAATAGAATCCAACGTCCAAGAACCTGGCTCTATACTTCCATCCACTACTGTCCAATCAGAACACGTTGCTATAGGCGACAAGACAGACGATCAAAGGACAGCGCTACCACCACAACTACCATCAACACCTCCTTCGTCATCCAATGTTCAACCCGACAAGGGCTTTAAGAGAGAGGAAGACTCGAGCCTGCTTACACCAGAGCGACCTACATCACCGTCTCACCATGGTAGAAAGACACGATTAAAGAATGCCAGGCAACACAGTGAAGACTCTGAGCATTCAGGGGTAAGATTACAAGAATCATGTCTTGATTGGTTGGTAGAGTGAAAACACTAGTATATGGAATATTAGGGAACTTTAGATTTGACAACGAGTACGAGATTGAGTACGAGTACAAGTTTTGAAATTGACCTTCTGTGTGTTGATGATGATGAATTGTAGTCCTGTGTATAGATTGAGATACCAAGTGAATAAAAACAAGAAGTGGAATGTAATTCAGTATCAAGAAAACACACAAAGCTTTGTTGTCTACAAAACAGACGACCATTCAGTCAGTCAGTCAGTCAGTCATCCATTCATTCATCAATCAATCCTTCAATGTATTCATCCATCCATCCATTCATATATCCATTAATTGAGAGGGAGAGAGAGAGAGAGAGAGGTAACCGAAATCGTTTCTGTCTCGAGGCGCCAGTTTAGAACTGTTCATTTAGAAGCGAGTTCACCTGGAATTCACCAGTATATTAACCCTTTAATGTTTCCATTCAGGTATGTCAGCGCAGTATATCAGAGTACGATGATAGCTCCTACATGAGCGCAGGCTCACACGGTACACATGACGAAGATCCCGTCATTGATGCACTCAAATCCATCGTACTACTGTCTGGTAATCCTGAATGCCATGAGAGTCTCTTGGCCTACTTGTGTTTACCGCGAGCTTCATCACAGCTGATCACCCTGGCTCGTATGTCATCGCCTATGGTCGCGGAAAATGTTGCTGTTTTAGTTAGCAATCTTTTTAATGTAAGTAATCAATGAATCGTTCTTGTCGTATATACACCCTTTTCGAGAAACTTTTCCACCCGTGAAAGGAAAAGGTGGCGAGACATGAGCGCCTGGAACTATGGGTAACATATGTATACATATGTATTACTCCGACGAAGGGCTAAAGCTCGAAACGTCAGTAAAGTTAAGTCAACATTTTTACGGTGTTACAAATTTCATTATATAGTAGCAAGGCCTCACTCGATCACTCATTTAATTCATTCTGTTACCTTTCGTTTATATCAAACACCGACGCAGCCTATACTAGTTTACTCGCTAGTGTCCATTTATGCAATATAGTAACATATTTTTGTATATTTTTCTCAGCTTGAAGGTCCAGAGAGCCGCAAGAGATCGGTCGAAGCAGGACTGATCAAAACAGTGTTGAAACTTGTTGATGGAGCTGAACCAATCCAGGTAAGGATAGAAGGGTGAAACCACGTGACACGAGGGACAAATAAAGCTAACTCACGCACGCACGCACGAACCAACAAACGAATGAACGGGCGAACGAACGAATAACCTTAGAAATTGAACGGAGGAACGAACGCTAAACGAATGAACAAACGAACAGACAAACTAACCCACAAACTAACCCACGAACGAAGAAACGAACGAACGCACGAACGAATGAATGAACAAATAAACAAACCATCAAACATACGCACAAACGAACGTATGAACGGACGAACAAACTTAGAAATGAACGGACGAACTGACAAACTAACTCACGAACGCACAAATGAATGAATGAACAAACAAACAGACACAAACATACAAACAAACAGACATAAACAAACAAACGAACAAGCAAAGTAACAAACAAACGATCAAATAAACGTGTAGTATCAAGTGTAGTATTTTTCTAATTGTCGTTTTCTTTCAGAGTACCTGCCTATCTATCCTCCACAATATTCTTGACTTCGATAACGACCGGGAATACTCCACGGCTTTACAAAGCATCCCACTAGATCCTCTACTCAACCTACTACACTCTAGCGACACCGACAGCGCCTTCGATGTACGGGCAACCGATTCTCCGCCTCCTAACCATCACACCTATAGACGTAGAAGGACAAGCACGTGCTCTAGGGGTTCCCATGACGACTGGAATATGGGTGTGGCAGCAGGGGGTGTCCATAGGAATAACTCGGAGGCTTCTGATGGCAGGTCTGTGAGGATGTACCATAAGAGGAATAGTTTATCTAGTATGGCTAGTTCAGGTGAAGGGGAGCTGTATAGGTGAGTAGTGTAGCATGTCATTATCATCGTTATCTTAATTGACATCGTCAGCATCATTATTATTATTATCATCATCATTATTGACATCGTCAGCATCATCATCATCATCATCATCATCATTATTATTATTATTATTATTATTATTATTGATATTATTATTATTATTATTATTATTATTATTATTGTTGTTGTTGACATCGTCAGCATCATTATTATTATTATCATCATCGTTATCATTATTGACATCGTGAGCATCATTACTATCATCGTCATTATCGTTGTCATTATTGACATCGTCAGCATTATTATCATCATCATCATCATCATTATTATTATTATTATTATTATTATTATTGTTGTTGTTGACATCGTCAGCATCATTATTATTATTATCATCATCGTTATCATTATTGACATCGTGAGCATCATTACTATCATCGTCATTATCTTTATCATTATTGACATCGTCAGCATTATTATCATTATCTCTATGAATATTGACATTATCATCATTATCATCATCGTTATCGTTATTGACATCGCGAGCATCATTATTATCACCATCATTTTCATCATCGTTATCGTTACCACCGTCATCAGTTGTTCCATTATCATCATCGTTATGATTATTATCAACATTATCATTATCATAACCATCATCATCATCATCATGCTCATCGTCATTCATTGATGGTCATCATCATCATTATCACCATTATCATTACCATTATCATCATCATCTCTATTAATATCGTTGTATCTATTAATCAACAGTTCATCGTACGGTCATGGCCACTTGCCCTGGACCAGTATCCCACCTGACATGCACACCAAAAACCTTCCTCGTCTAGTAGCAACCAAGATGCTTGCAGCAACCACCATGAACCCAAAGATGCAACGAGAATTGGGTAAAGACATGCCATTGTCGTTGATGCTGGAGACGTTACAAGATACAAACCATGATATAGTAGTGCATACTACAGCAGCCCTGGCCAATATAGGAATGAATATACACAACCATATACAGGTAGGGACGGGCTGCTGTCATTGTCATCATCAACGCTATCATCATCATCATCATTATCATCATCATCATCATCATTATCATCGTCATCATTATCATCATCATCATCATCACCATCATCATTATCATCATCATTATCATCATCATCATCATCATCATCACCATCATCATTATCATCATCATCATCATCATTATCATCATCATCATCGATCGTTATTTTTGTCATCATCATTATCATTATCACCATCATTATTATCATCATTATCATTATCATCATCATCATTATTATCATCATCATCATCATCAACATCATCATTATCAATATCATCATCATCATTATTATCATCATTATTATCATCATCATCATCATTATCATCATCATCATCATCATCATCATTATTATCATCATCATCATCTTCATCATTATCATTATCATCATCATCATTATCAATAGCATCATCATCATCATCATCATCATTATCATCATCATCATTATCAATATCATCATCATAATTATCGTCATCATCATTATCATTATTATCATTATCATCATCATCATTATCATCATTATCATTATCATCGTTATCATTATCATCATCATCATCATTATCATCATTATCATTATCATCGTTATCATCATCATCATCATCATCATTATCATCATTATTGTTATCACCATCATTACCAATATCATCAATATATTGTCGTTATAATTATAATATTGTTATTATTATTGTTATAATTATAATTATCGTTGTCATTGATAGTATTATTGTTTTCATTGTTGTTACCATTATCATTAATACTATATTATCATAACCTTAATCATTCTTATAATTGTCGTCATCGTCATTATTACTGATCTTTGATATAGTCACTATCACCATATCAATTATTGTATTATATTTTTCCAGCTTCAAAGTTCAGGTGTAATGGACGCTCTACTTCATCTCCTGAATCACAGCGATCCAAGGTAAACATGGTTGTGTAAGGTTTATAGAGTTAACAAATTAAGTGGAAATTGTATGAATGGATACATGAAGGAATGGTTAAATAAATGGATGAAAGAACGGGTGGTTGAATGGATAAATAAATAGATGGATGAATGGATAAATTAATGAATGAATGAATGGATGTCATCTATTTTCATGTATCTGTATAGAGCGAAACACTAGAACCATGAAACAAAATCAAATTGTTAGTGTGTAATAGTTCTTATTTAGCGACTATTAGTTACTATAAAAGACAAGTAAAGTTGTAATGAGGTATTGTATCCTTTTGTATTTGATGTTTCTGGTTGAGTGATACTGACTAAATAGTCACTAAATAGAGACTATTAGTTAGTAACTATTTTGTTTTCATTTCATGGTTCTAGTGTTTTCGCTCTATCGTCACTTATAAGCCGCATGCATTGCTATTCATCTATTTCAGGATAACTTACCATGCAGCACGTGGCCTTATCTACCTCGGTCACATGGATGTCAGCGGTATCTACCTATTTAAACACATTACAGGAGACGACAAGGTTGACGTCATCTTTGCTGACACCACAGGATCTGAACATCTTTACGTCAAGTACGTACCATGATGATGGTGATGATGATGATAGGGATGATGATGATGATGGTGGTGGTGGTGGTGGTGGTGGTGATGATGATGATGATGATGATGATGATGATGATGATGATAGTGATGATGATGATGATGATGATGATGATGATGATGATGATGATGATGATGATAGTGATGATGGTGATGATGATGATGATAGTGATGATGATGGTGATTATGATTATGATGATGATAGTGATGATGATGGTGATTATGATGATGGTGATTATGATGATGGTGATTATGATGATGGTGATTATGATGATGATGATGATGAGAAGTTTATTGTAAGTTTATTATAACTAATTTGCTCACGATAATCGTGTTTGTCTACAGGGGCGCCACTGTGGAGAAAATCGTAGAAATAGCAACAAACAACCCGTCTATTTTATGGGGAGGTACTCGGCTACAGCCTCCGTCACCTAAAGGAGCCAAGGGGCATGACAAGAGAGCCAGCACAGCGAGTAACGGCAGTAAGAAGGCAGCTGATGACCAGATAGTGGACTTTATATTAACCATGTACTCTGGCTTTGTACATCCTGTTATAATAATGCGACTACTTATACATAGGTAAAAACAGTACTAATAGGGGTGGGGTAGGGATAGTACTGATAGGGGTAGGGTAGGGATAGTACTAATAGGGGTAGGCTGGGACATTGTAGTACTCATGGGGATAGGGAGTAAGGAGTAGCGACAGTTCTCAAAAGGGCTGGTTTAAGAAACTGTAGTACTTGTGGGGGTATTGGGTGAAGGAGTAGTGATAGTTCTAAAAGGGGCTAGTTTAAGGAATTGTAGTACTTGTGGGGGTATTGGTAGTCAGTTCTAAAACGGGGTATAATTATAATAATAATAATAATTGTGAGTAATTATAGTTATCATGGGGGCAGGGGGTAAGTAATGTTTAGTCAATCAATTTTATTGTTTATAAATGTTTTTGTCACTCGGTATCAATGTAGTTTGTAAAGTATGTTTCGTTGAGTGTAAATAATCAAACCCAGCTGAGACCCGAATTTTTCTTCGGAAAAATTTGGGATTATTTACACTCGACGAAACATACTTTACAACTTACTTTAATATATCATTGTTTTTTTTCAGGTTTCGTGATCCATGGTTTGATAAGTACTTTGATGGTGACCCGACTACTGGACGAATAGAGGAGTATGCTCCATTACCAGTGGTACATATACATCTGATGAGAATATGGAAGACTTGGCTGGACAAATACCCAGAGGACTTTATTAATAACCCTACCATAGCTGTGAGTAATATCATTATCGTTATCATCATCGTTATCATTGTCGTTATCATTGTCGTTAACATTATCGTTATCATCATCGTTATCGTTATTATTATCGTTATCGTTATCATTGTCGTTATCATTGTCGTTATCATTGTCGTTATCATTGTCGTTATCATCATCGTTATAGTTATTAATATCGTTATCGTTATCATTATCGTTATCATCATCGTTATCGTTATTATTATCGTTATCATTATCGTTATCATTATCGTTATCATTATCGTTATCATTATCGTTATCATTATCGTTATCATCATCGTTATCGTTATTATTATCGTTATCGTTATCGTTATCATTGTCGTTATCATTATCGTTATCATTATCATCATCATTCTCCTTATCATTCTCGTTATCATTGTCGTTATCATTATCGTTATCGTTATTATTATCATTATCATTATTTTTATCATTATCGTTATCATCATAACCACCATAGATTACCATCACCATCACCACAACCACCATTATCATCATAACTATTTTCATAAATAATCATTATCATAACCATCATCATCATCACTACCACCATCATCATCACCATCATCATCATCACCATCATCATTATACTCATCACCATCACCACCACCACCAACATCATCATCACCATCACCATTATACTCATCATCATCACCATCACCACCAACATCACCATTATCATCACCCATCATTTTTTGTATCTAATATCTAATACATGTTTCTAGTCTGAGCTGAGTTACCTATTTCGACCTATGAGACGTGCTGGTGGTCCTTATTTACCGTGTGCTGAGAGTCTTGAAACGCTACTCTATGGACTCGATGTAAGTACCTCTATACGACCAAGTGATCTCGCTTCGAAGCGCGCAAAGGATTTTTTGTCAAAACGAATAGTTCCAAAATGGCGCCTCGAGACAAAAAACATTTCGGTTATTTTTAGGCATTTGCGTTTTGTTTTTATTCTTTTTATCCCTGATAAAGCAGCATTGAACCCGTGTTCTTCTGATTACCGGGCGGATGCGTTTTAAAACCAATAAGCTACAGGGAGATTGATGATTTCTTGTTATTTGTTATTTGTTATTTAAGTTGTTGTATATCGACTTGTGTTATTTGTATTCAGGACTATACACCAGGACGGGTGCACAAAGATGACATCTTACAAGAGAATCACTGTCATCACAACATCTTGTATGAACAGGTACAGTAGACCTTGATAATGACTATCATGATGATGATGATGATGATGATGATGATGATGATGGAGGTGTTGATGATGATGCTGATGGTGATTGTGAATGTGGTGATGATGATGATGATGATGGTAATGATGATAATGATGGTGATGATGGTAATGATGATGATGATGATGATTGAGTTGGTGATGGTGATTATGATGCTGATAATAGTGGTGGTGATTATGCTGGTAGTGATGATGATGGTGGTGGTGGTGGTAGTGATGGTAACTATGATTGTGATAATGACTGAGCTGATCATGATGGTGGTGGTGGTGGTGGTGGTGATGATAATGGTAATATATTAATTGTGATGGCGATTAGGATGAAGATGATGGTTAATAATATAATGTCTGTCTGTCTGACATAGTGTCTGTCTGTCTGACATATTGTCTGTCTGTCTGACATGTGTCTGTCTGTCTGTCTGACATGTGTCTGTCTGTCTGACATGTGTCTGTCTGTCTGACATGTGTTTGTCTGTCTGTCTGTCTGACATGTGTCTGTCTGTCTGTTCTAGTGCCAGAAGGCGATAACTGGCGGTGGTCAGCCAAGTCTATTAGACGATGCTGTCTATCTGTCTGCACTACAATTATACATCGAGGTAAAGAAGTGGTACTAAATAGTTTTATCTATATTGTACTTTTTAGAGTACAAACACTAAAAGCATGCAACATAATTAGTACTAAATAGTGTTATCTCTATTGTTTTCTAGAGTACAAACACTAAAAGCATGCAACATAATTAGTACTGAATAGTGTTATCTCTATTGTTTTCTAGAGTACAAACACTAAAAGCATGCAACATAATTAGTACTGAATAGTGTTATCTCTATTGTTTTCTAGAGTACAAACACTAAAAGCATGCAACATAATTAGTACTGAATAGTGTTATCTCTATTGTTTTCTAGAGTACAAACACTAAAAGCATGCAACATAATTAGTACTGAATAGTGTTATCTCTATTGTTTTCTAGAGTACAAACACTAAAAGCATGCAACATAATTAGTACTAAATAGTGTTATCTCTATTGTTTTCTAGAGTACAAACACTAAAAGCATGCAACATAATTAGTACTAAATAGTGTTATCTCTATTGTTTTCTAGAGTACAAACACTAAAAGCATGCAACATAATTAGTACTAAATAGTGTTATCTCTATTGTTTATTCGAGTACAAACACTAAAAGCATGCAACATAATTAGTACTAAATAGTGTTATCTCTATTGTTTATTCGAGTACAAACACTAAAAGCATGCAACATAATTAGTACTGAATAGTGTTATCTCTATTGTTTTCTAGAGTACAAACACTAAAAGCATGCAACATAATTAGTACTGAATAGTGTTATCTCTATTGTTTTCTAGAGTACAAACACTAAAAGCATGCAACATAATTAGTACTAAATAGTGTTATCTCTATTGTTTTCTAGAGTACAAACACTAAAAGCATGCAACATAATTAGTACTAAATAGTGTTATCTCTATTGTTTATTCGAGTACAAACACTAAAAGCATGCAACATAATTAGTACTGAATAGTGTTATCTCTATTGTTTTCTAGAGTACAAACACTAAAAGCATGCAACATAATTAGTACTCAATAGTGTTATCTCTATTGTTTTCTAGAGTACAAACACTAAAAGCATGCAACATAATTAGTACTAAATAGTGTTATCTCTATTGTTTATTCGAGTACAAACACTAAAAGCATGCAACATAATTAGTACTGAATAGTGTTATCTCTATTGTTTTCTAGAGTACAAACACTAAAAGCATGCAACATAATTAGTACTGAATAGTGTTATCTCTATTGTTTTCTAGAGTACAAACACTAAAAGCATGCAACATAATTAGTACTAAATAGTGTTATCTCTATTGTTTTCTAGAGTACAAACACTAAAAGCATGCAACATAATTAGTACTAAATAGTGTTATCTCTATTGTTTATTCGAGTACAAACACTAAAAGCATGCAACATAATTAGTACTAAATAGTGTTATCTCTATTGTTTATTCGAGTACAAACACTAAAAGCATGCAACATAATTAGTACTGAATAGACGTAAATACAGTGGAACCCCGCCTTACGGCCACCCGCTTAATACGGTCACCCCGTTATTGCGGACAGTTTTTTAGGTCCCAACGAAATGCATGCCCATACATTTTCTATGAAATTTACCCGCTTAATACGGCTACGCCGTTAATACGGCCACTTTGGGCTGTCCCTTCGGTGGCCGGATAAACGGGGTTTCACTGTAGTGGAAGTCAAAACACTACTCGCTGTTAGTGCCTGCACATTATGTAATGAAATAACATGTTGTGCTAATATCTAAACAACGATCAATTCATTGTTCAGGATCTATCTCCGATCGAGTCTCGCACTAGACAGTGGTTCTTCCAAGGCTCAAGCCCCGACAAGTAAGGAACTAAATATCAGTACAACTTAATTATTAGTGCTGAAATGACGATGACAATCCCCACTATAAGTGGACGTACAGTGACGCATTTTGTTATGGTTTTGCCAACCAACCATTGTTATTAGAACAAAGAAAATTGACAAAATCTATTGTGAAAATGTTTGCAAATTAGCATCACAATATCAACAATTGTAAACACTACGCTCACCTATGGCCTCGTTGGTACTTCACCAAATGATGTCTGTTTGTCCGTCTATTTGTTTGCTTATTTTCTTGTTTGTCTGTCTGTATGTCTATTTGTTTGTCTGTTTGTTTGTCTATCTGTTTGTCTGTCTGTTTGTCTGTCTGTCTGTCTCTATTTGTTTGTTTGTCTGTTTGCTTGTCTGTTTGTCTGTTTGTCTGCTTGTTTGTTTGTCTGTTTGTTTGTTTGTCTGTCTGTTTGTTTGTCTGTCTGCTTGTCTGTCTGTTTGTTTGTCTGCTTGTCTGTCTGTCTGTTTGTCTGTCTGTCTGTTTGTCTGTTTGTCTGTTTGTCTGTTTGTCTGTTTGTCCGTCTGTCTGTCTGTTGTTTATATGTGTTTGTTATTAGGTTACCAGTGTCCAGAATAAAGGCGAGTCTTCCACCATCGTTACACAAGGTCAAGAACATCTCTAAAAGGTAACTGATTTAAATGTCTTTTTGTTAACCTGCATTGAAGAAACAATGAGGACATAACAAACCCTGGTCCTTCCCGAACCTAGTCGAGAAATGATTCTGATATTGCGTATGTCGGCAAACGGTTTCAACATTTGCTTCAACATCCCGTTCGATTTTATTAAATGGCAATGTTTAAACGCTTTTAAATTAAACTATTTCAACATTGTTAAAACGTGTTGAAACGATGTTGAATTGATGTTGAAAGAGTTTAAAAGCTTTTAAACATTGCCATTCAACAAAATCGAACGGATGTTGAAGGTAATGTTGAAATGGTGGTGGCTTTGTGCGCCGACGATCCTCCGCCCCTCACCACGAGCTGGGGACTGGGCCTGAGCGCTGTCCGGTAAAGCTGGGTTTAATTACTGTATCATTGTTTTTGTTATAGAATCAGAGCCCAACGCGAGAGCTTCATCAGTGATGGTTTATCTGAACGTAATGCTAAGCACAACTATGTGGACTTCTGTCAGAGTATCGCTGGTTATGGATGTCAATTCTTTACTCTTAAGGTATTACTTTGTGTAAGATGTTTTGCAGTTTCTGCTCCTGAACTCTGGAATTCTCTTCCATCGTCAATACGTACTTTATCTTCGTAATCATGATAGTTTACATTTGCCCTAAAAACACATTTGTCTAGTCGGCTTTTTCATGTTCACTTATTATTCAATTATAAATTATTTAAGCGCTTAGCACTGGAACAGATAAGCGCTATATAAATTTGTGTATTATTTTTTATTATTACCCAATGCAAAGTTGTAATTAATTTAACTGTCGATCTGTAGTTGTAATTATCATTTGTTAATTTTATTAATTTCGTCTTAGCACCTATAGAGCAGAACTGGATATCGATATACCACTCAACTTAACACTTAACTTTACACTTAACTTTTTTTTAATGCTAGATAATATAATGAAAGTTGCAACACCGTAAAAAAAGGTTTAAAGTAAAGCTAAACCAACATTTTTTACGGTGTTACAAATTTCATTCTATTACCTATCGTTTATATCAAACACCGACGCAGCCTATACTTGTTTACTCGCTAGTTTCTATTTATATTTTAAACAGTCAGTTACAAATTTCAATCTATTACCTATTGTTTATATCAAACACCGACGCAGCCTATACTAGTTTACTCGCTAGTTTCCATTTGTATTTTGTAATGTTGTTGTTTGTGGTCAGGAATGTCAGGGTACAGTCAACAAGAAACTTACTCACATCAGCCGTCTTTTTGGTATCAACCCCAAGAAAGTTATACTACTGGATGAGAAAACCAAGGTAATGATTATGATAATAATAATGATGATGATGATAATAATGATGATGATGATAATAATGATGATGATGATAATAATGATGATGATAATAATAATAATGATGATGATAATAATGATGATGATGATAATAATGATGATGATGATAATAATGATGATGATGATAATAATGATGATGATGATAATAATGATGATGATGATAATAATGATGATGATGCTATTGATGATAAGGATGATGATAATGAAAATAATGATGATGATAATAATGATGATGATGATGATGATAATAATAATGATGATGATAATAATAATGATGATGATGATAATAATGATAATGATGATGATTATGATAATAATGATGATAATGATAATAATGATGATGATAAAAATGATGATGATGATAATGATGATGATGAGGAGGATATGATGATCATGACATTGATTTTGACGGTGACAATGATGATGATAATAATAATTATGATGGTGATAATAATGATAATGATGATAACGATATTTATAATAATAATCCCAATATGTGTTTGTTCTGTAAGGCTTTGGTTGGTATCTGGCAGTTCAAGGACATCAAAAGATGGAACACATCCTCTGACAACACCCACCTACTGGTCGAGTTTACTAAAGACACCTATGAATTCCTCTTGGAAAACAAAAAGTAAGTCAGTTATGAAGAACACAAGTAATTCACCCCATTCATTATTCTGCCTCCCCAGTTTAGCGTGTTTTATAACAACAAGGAATTCGATCAAACTACACATCCCACTATATTCCATTTCTACGGGACAAATAATATTTAATTACAGATGTGTCAAACTATGGAACAGTTTAGAGAAAGACTTGAAATCAAGTCAAACAGTCTTAGAGTTTAAGAAGAAGCTTAAAACAAATATGCTTCACAAATTTATAAATATTTAATTTAATTAATGTAATCTATAGGATATGTTATTTTTTTTTTTTTATTATTATTTTTTATTATTTTTTTATTTTACCCTTATTGATATATGTAATTTTGTAATTTGTTTCTCTGAAAAGCCTTTTAAGGACTAGAATTAAAAATGTATTAAACAATCGACAAATCATAAGCCTTGTGTTTGTATCTTTGCTGTAGCATTATGTACAAAGATCTCACTGAATTGATGTTCGGTTGCACAAGGGCAAATCTAGAGGTATGACGCACTGTTTCTTACTTCTATGCACATCATCATCATTATTCTCATCATTCTCATCACCAACACCATCATCATCATAGTGATCATCACCATTGTCATCATCATCATCATTGCCATCATTATCATACTAATAATCATCATCATTTTCATCACCACCATCATCATAGTCATCATATATTGTCATCATCATGCTCATCATTATCATCACCAACACCACCATCATCACCATCATCATCACCATCATTGTCATCATCATTGCCATCACCACCATCATCATAGTCATCATTACTTTCGTCATCATCATAGTCATCATTATCATATCACTATCATTACCGTTATCATCGTCAATCATAAAATTCCTTATCATCATTATCATCACAATCATCAAGGGTGCACATAAATTGGAGCCTCGCTCTGTTGTGTTGTCTTTTTGTTCTATTATCTATATACACCTATTTCAATTAACGTTGTCCATCTGGAATGGTTGATCTGAGACCGATAGGAATTGTGGGAGTTCATTAAATTCCAAATACATTGTTTTAATCACACTTGAATGGTGCTGAATTGCAGATAACAGTATTTCAGAAGTAAACATTAATATTCAAGTGTGATTATAATAGTGCATTTGCAGTTTAAAGAGCTCCCACAATTCCTATCGGTCTCAGATCAAGCATTCTAGATGGACAACGTTAATTGAAATAGGTGTACACCTATTTCAAAAAACGTTGTCAGAAGGAGATCTGCAATCTGCAATCTGCAATCTGAGACCGAAATGAATTGGCCAATTGTTTTTTTTTTTGTTTTTTTTGCGCTTAGCACCTTCAGATTTATATTTACTTTCGCCATATCCGAAGCCAGAAAGTGCACGCAAACGAATTCTTAATGAGAAAAAACTGCCGTACCCCAGAATTCATTTTGGTCTCAGATTGCAGATTGCAGATCTCCTTCTGACAACGTTTTTTGAAATAGGTGTACACATATTTTGTTCTGGTGAAAGTTATTAAATAAAAAGTCCTTTTTGTTTTTCTTAAATCAGGCACTCGGTGAAAGGGACTTCACACCATGGAGCAAATATGCAGAAGACACAGAGAAGTGGGGACATATAGCTCTGGTGGCAGAACTAGAGCACCAAATACCTGATAATGATATAGCCTCTAGCGAAGATGGACCTGTTAATCGATCAAGGGCCGTGTCTTGTATTCAGGCATCAAGGGGTATAACAGGTACATCAATAGAGTGGTACCTCTATTAAGCGGTCACCGCTTAATAGAGGTTGGCTGCTGAATAGAGGTATAGAATAGGTATAGGAATAGATTGGGGACTTTTTACTATGGCCGCTTAATAGAGGGTGACCGCGTAATGGGTGACCGCTTAATAGAGGTACCACCGTTTACCTTTTTATTGGTTCATCCAATGATTCATTCTTCGGTTCATCCTTCAATCCACCCATTCATTCATTTATCCATTCAATCATTCTTTCATCCATCTATCCATTTATCCACTCACTCATTCATTCAATCATCCAACTATCCTTTCTTTCATCCATCTATCTATCCATCCATTCATTGTTTCTTTGTGACACATAGTCACATGATCAATTTGTAGTTAACCATGCTTAATATTGTACTGTACAGGTCGATACCCTAGACACTCGTCACTGGTCGACAAGTTTTCTACGTCTGCACCCTTCGCTAGGGGCTCGATCAGCTCTACTGGTAATGCTGATACATCACAAACAATGAACGTAGCTGGAGTACCAGTACTAGGGATGACAGGTAATGATGATGATGGTGGTGGTAGGGATAATGATGACAGGTAATGGTGGTGGTGATGATAATAGTGGTGATGATGATAGTGATGATGGTGATGATGATGGTGATGATGATGATGATGATGGTGGCGATGATGGTGGTGATGATAATGATGATGGTGATGATGGTGATGTCGATCATGGTTGTGATGGTGGTGGTGGTGATGATGATTGTGATAATGGTTGTGATGATGATGATGATTATGAAGATGATGTTGTGGTGATTGGTGATAAAGATTATGGTGGTACTAAATGGTGATGATGATGATGATGATGATGATAATGATGATGACGATGATGTTGATGACGATGATGGTCATGATGATGATGATGATGATGATTATTATCATTTTCATTTTGTTGATGCTTGTTTCTGCATAAAACTAAGATTTAATTTCCTTGTAGCGTCTACGATTTCTCCGTTAAGTGGTGTCTCGTTTCCTAGCAACCAACAATCAGCAACATCGTCAGATGAGTTTCTGACTGGCTCATTCCAGCACGCAATGCATTCTGGGGCTACTAGGGTTCCATGGGATACACCTAGATCAAAACCACGCTTGACACGGAATGTATCTCGTAAGTTGAAGTTGCACTTTAGTTTTGCTGTCATTATCATCATCATTATCATCATCGTTACCATCATCATTACCATCATCATTACCATCATCATTACCATCATCATTACCATCATCATCATATTCTTCTTCATCAGCATCATCACAATTTTCATAATCATCAGCCTAACTACTAGCAGCAGCATCGATCATCATTATCATGACTACCATAATCATTATAATCACTCTCCTCAATCTTATTATCATCACCATCACCACTTTTATCATTACCATCACCACTTTTATCATTACCATCACCACTTTTATCATTACCATCACCACTTTTATCATTACCATTTTCATCATTATCACCATTATAAATATCACCATCAATATCATCATTATCACTACTTTGACCATCACAATGATAATCATAATTACAATAAATAGGAGAATGCGAGAAAGTTTGTCATTTTTAGTAATTTGTATATATTCAAAGGCCATAAAAATGAGCTTACATGAATCGAACTTAGTTTAAAAGTCTTTATACAATATAAAATACAGTTCAATATATATAAAAAAAACTAATAATAACTAATAATAACTAATAATACAATAATACAATAATATAATAGTTATGGTGATCATTTGTTTCTACTGCAGGTGAGAGTGAAGGCAGTGAACCGTCTCCAACAGAAAACAACCCTCTCGATCCGTCACTCTCTTTCCAGTCGGACAGAATCAGTCCCTCTGGTCCTCCCACACGGCATCGCTATCTCTCTAGCGGTAGTGCCAGTTCCTCTATAGGATGTCCTTCGCCTAGCTACTCCACAACAGAACCTGTCCCTACCCCCCAAGAGGTACTTTATGATGGCTTAAATTTCGACTCGGAGAACTTCAACCGTACTTTTCGTCTTGGTCCGCGTGGTCAACTGTTGATATGCCGCTGTCCACCTGATCCGCTGCTGCCTGGGTTTAATAGAAGAAACTTTACGTAAGTCAGAGACAGACAGGCAGGCAGGCAGGCAGGCAGGCAGGCAGGCAGGCAGGCAGGCAGGCAGGCAGGCAGGCAGGCAGGCAGGCAGGCAGGCAGGCAGGCAGGCAGGCAGGCAGGCAGGCAGGCAGGCAGGCAGGCAGGCAGGCAGGCAGGCAGGCAGGCAGGCAGGCAGGCAGGCAGGCAGGCAGGCAGGCAGGCAGGCAGGCAGGCAGGCAGGCAGGCAGGCAGGCAGGCAGGCAGGCAGGCAGGCAGGCAGGCAGGCAGGCAGGCAGGCAGGCAGGCAGGCAGGCAGGCAGGCAGGCAGGCAGGCAGGCAGGCAGGCAGGCAGGCAGGCAGGCAGGCAGGCAGGCAGGCAGGCAGAAGTTATATACATATACGTAGATCATATGTTGTTGGTTGTAGATCAAAGACGCGGAGACTGAAGTGGTGGATGCGATTTTAATACAACAAATCCCTTTCAATACCACTTGAACAGTCTCGGTCTCCATGTTGAATGCACCAGCATGGTACTTAAGAACAAGTCTCATGCATACTATTTATTAAAATCCCATTCACCACTTCGGTCTCCGCTTCTATGAGCTATATTCTATCATAAACGATCTATGATCTACGTCTCGAACACGACAGTTTGTTTCAATTATGAACAAACTGATTAAGAACAACAAAGCCTTTGAGTCTGTGCATTAGGAAATAATTAAAAAATGCCTTTATTTTCACAGTGCTTACGAACTTCTTCAACATCCTAAGGAATTGGCTAGACAGATAACTATTATTGACCACGGTTAGTCTTATAATTTGAGAATAATTTATGCATTCTATATCTAAGAGCTCATGAAAAGTCTATGAAACTCCTATGAAAAGCCTATAAAAAGCCTATGAAAAGACTATGAAAAGCCTGGCCTATGAAAAGACTATGAAAAGACTATGAAAAGTCTATGAAAAGCCTATGAAAAGCCTATGAAAAGCCTATGGTTATGATGATGATGATGATTATTATTATCATTATTATTATGGCGATGTTTAATAGATACCTTGTTTTTCTGTAGAGTATTTCTGTGCAGTGACAGCCGACGATATCCAGAAAAAGGTAGCCCTTGGCACCGGTAAGAAAAGAACCGCAGATCAAGAACCAAGATTACTAGTAGAGCGTGTAGCAGACAGGTTCAACCAGGTAACTAATGACATTCATAGTTTTATAGTCGGACTGATTCAACACGTGGTTAGCCAGTCAAGAACAATAGCGCGTCAAGATATTTCGATTCGGTATACACCTAATTCAAAAAAGGTTGTCGGGGCGAACGGCGATTGGTGATTGCACGACCGAAAGGAACTATGGGTAATACGAATTCCTTCTTATTCCTTTCTAAATTACCAAAACAATGCCTCCACCGTTCAGCGAAACCTTCGGAACACCCATCTAAGGTCATCGTTGAACGGTGAAGCTTGGTTGAGCTTGGAACGGCTAAAACAAAGAAACAATGCACTTATGACGTCATAACACAATGTTGTCAACACTATGTACATACATTAGGGTTCGCGAATGGTACCTTGAAAAATATGTCTTGGCAACTCTTGACCCAATTTTAAAATCTAGGAAAGCTTTACGATGAGTATCGAAGGTTTTCTATATACAAACTAAGCCGTCTCGGTCTCGGACTTTCAATGCAAGGGCTTTTGCGGTTTTCGGATTTTACCATTCGCCAATCCTTACGTTGTTAGGTGGCAGTGTTGGTTGTGTGGTCATAACGACTTTGTTGTTGTTGTTATTATTGTAGTTGAGTACGTGGGTAGTTGCCAGTATTCTAACAGAAGACAGCCCAGAGAAACGAGCAGAGATGTTTGAGAACTTTATTGAAGCAGCCAAGGTAAATATCTTCAATAATAGGATTGATTAAAACATGTTATGATATGATATTGTATCTTACAAATAATCGTCCAATCACATCACTGTATTTTAGTCACGTGGCGATCAATTATTTTGCGATATTGGACAGCAACCTATTGGACTGCAACATTTTAATTTGTTTACTCGAGATTTTTAAAAAAAGACTATTTGTTTGGTATAATAAAACACCTATAGGATTCATTCTCACCCATTATGGCAGATATTTAAGTCTCGATTTGAATATTATGCTCACCCAATAGAGAATTCTCGACTCAAATATTCTGCGCTAATGGGCCAGGATGAATCCAACAAGTGTATAATATTGGATGACATGTAGCAGTGACAAAATGTGCCTTTCATCGCTGTGGCCTTTGCGCGATAAGTTAAAAGAGTTTGTTTTGATGTGTTGTTGTCTCTCATGCCACGAGAGTTTTTCTCCGGGTTATCCGGTTCAGTTATGTGCTAAAATATGTAGGGTTAGTGAGTGTGAGTCTTCCCAATACTCCCCTTCACAGTTCCCTGCGCCATCTTGAAAGGTAGCCGGGCCTTTGCATCGAGGCGAGGCGAACGTTGAGCTTTCAATGATAGAGACACGTGAACAGTTGTCCCGTAAGGTGTTAAAAGGTCTCTATCATTGCAAGCTAAACGCTCGTCTCGCTTCGTAGCAAAGACCCGGCTACCTATCAAGATGGCGCAGGGAAGTGCAAAGGGAACTATTGGGAGATAATTAATGGAGGTAATTTTACTTTCAGCAATGTCTCGAGTTCAGGAATTTCAACGCTGTGATGGCCATTGTTGTTGCTGCTTTAGGTTCTGCTCCTATTAGACGACTAGCAAGAACAAAACAGGTGAGTACTCTAATCTAATTCGTGTTTCAATTTCCTTTATGATAAATACAAATTGATAAAGCACGCGCCTCAACCAACAAGATTGCTCGATTTCTACACTGCAAAAACGGCTGAGTAGATACAACTCAGTGTATTGAGTTAATCATGCATTCAGGATGACACTTTATAGTGAGTAAACCCAACTCTTTAGTTAGTAAAAGTGAAGTTAAACTGAATATATTGAGTACATTGTACTCAATGGCCGTCTATATTTATGTTTACTCTTAATAATGAGTTGGGTTTACCAGTCACTATAAAGTGTCATCCTGAATGCATGATTAGCTCAATATACTTGTATTTTGAGTTGTATCTACGCAGCCGTTTTTTCAGTGTACAGTTATTTATTGAATGGGAGTCACTAACTTTGACTAAATTCTTCTTTTTGGCGAACTCTACGAATTTTCAATAGCAAGCATTTTATCTTTCTTTCTATGTCTTCCGTTATTCGTACGTGAATGATTCAATCGCTTTAAAGATATATTTTCCTATTTATGTATCGAGAATTTGCTCTTCTCTAAGTTTATAGTGTTTTAAAACTCATTTTGTCATGATCAGAAGTTCAGCAGGCAAAATGTGGAGCTACTTTTATAGTGAGCTTTTGCAAAGCTGCCATGTGATTAACAATAAGTTTTAAGTTAAGACTTTCAAAAATAAAAACCTCATCTTAAAACATAAGCATCACCATCAGAAAGAGCAAGCAGAAATATGTAGTTTTGGGAAGTTTTATTGCTATAAATGTAATTCAAGTGAAGCTATTTGGAATCAAAATTACGTTTTTATGTGTTCAGTGAGCCGTTTACTTGCTAGCCTCGTTATTGTGTTTTTCACACTTTTTGAAATTCTCATAACTTGTCAAGAATTTAATATTTTTTGTCTCAATCAGCCTTGTTTGTTTTCATAGTTTATTCCCAAAGAGGTACTTGAGCTTCACAGCAAGTTTGAGATGCTGATGGACCCAAAAGTAAGTATGGACTCCATTCGTCGACTCGCTAGTGTTTACCACTGACTTGTTTGTGTTTACCACTGACTTCCTAGTGTTAGGCTCTTTTAACACGTTTTTTTTTTTTCAGGATAACTACAAGAAATACCGTACTACACTACGAGCATCGCCGACACCAGCTGTACCTTACTTTGGTAATATTAACACTTCCTTATTCCCTCTCTACCTCTATTCTTCCCTTTATCTCTTTCTTTTCATTCATTCATCCATTTGCACGTTCATTCTTTGACTTGTTTACATGCCATTTCATTCATATTGTTACCTCCTTCCTCTTTCCCTCCTTCCTTTTTCCCTCCTTCCTTTTTCCCTCCTTCCTTTTTCCCTCCCTCCCTCCCTCCTCTCTTCCCTCCCTCCATCACTCTTTCCATCCCTCCCTCACTCTCTTCATACCTCCCTCACTCTCTTCCTCACTCTCTCCCTTCCCCTCCCTCCCTCCCTCCTTCCCTCCCTCCTTCCCTCTCTCCCTCCCCCTTTCCTCTCTCCCTCACCCTCTCTTCCTCACTCCCTTCCTTTCTCCCTCCCTTCCTCCTTCCCTCTCTTTCTCTCTTCCTCCCTTCCTCCTTCCCTCCCTACCTCCTTCCTTCCTCCCTCCCTCCCTCCATCTCTTTCTCCCTTCCTTACGTTCATTCTTTGACATACCGTTTTATTCTCTCCTCCAAGGTGTGTACATGAAGGATTTAACGTTCATAGCCGAAGGTAACCCTGACTTGTTGAAGGGAGGTCTGGTGAACTTGAGTAAAAGGCGTCAGGTACGAATACCGTTGTTTACTTTAAGTAACTTTAAATACCCTTAAAATGAATCACTGTTTGAAAAAGAGGGGGTAGAGCACGTCGTCGACTCCCTGGGAGGCCAGCTTACTTCTAGATGAGGGAACTACCGACGCTAAATATTGGGATAGTGATACGTATGTGGGTCTGATCCGCGGTTATATGATGTGTATATGATTATGTTCGTCGCGGAGAAATAAGCAATTTATGCAATTGCAATTGCACATTGTGATAGTGTTAAATAACAACACAAGAACACAATGGAATTAAGGTGCATTAAAGAGTGATACCGGACTAATGTGTGTTTCACGGGTTAGATTGTTCTCATTCACCCGTGAAACAAAGTGTATTAGTTAAAGTATGATAGTCAAATAACAACAAAAGAACACAATGGAATTAATGTACATTAAAGAGTAAGACACTAAAGTAAACATTTGTTTTCTATCTAGATTTACTTAGTTATCAACGAAATTAGAAAATTCCAGAAGAATTCCTATAATTTCCAAGAGGTAAGTATTGTTTTTCTTGATTGTTAAGCAGTTGTATCAATTTTAAGCTCTTCTTTACTATATGGGGCTGGTGTTATGCCGTAAATCGTTTTCTTTCATCAACATGCATAAATTATCAATATCAAAGACCCACAATTACTTTCGGTCGTGCAATCGCCGTTCATCATTCACCGTTCACTCCGTCAACCATTTTTGAAATGAGTGGATATCTTGTATCATGTCTTTACGAACACAGCGGTCAAACGACTACGCATGCGCGAAAAAAACAAGTCAAATGATCCAGCACACAAATCTAACATTCGTACGGGCTATAAAAAACGATTGAAACTTCAATCTTTTATATTCATAGAATTTCTTATAAATCGACTTCAAACACTGTAGTCCGAAATTCCTAATGTTCCTAAGGCAAATCTACCGCTGCGAAAATGTTGCCACACATGCGCAGCCGTTTGACGTGTTTCTTGTATTCTGTGTTTACTGATGTCTGTTCGTGTTTTGTCCTCAGGTATCAGAGATCCGTGAGTATTTATTAAGTCAGAAACTTGTGACCGAGGAGGACTTGCACCAAATATCAAGACAACTCGAACCAGCCCTCTTAAGGCGTTACTCCGAACCGGACAAAGAAAGCCGTTCGTTCTCAATCACCACGATAACACGGTCCAACACTATCAGTCAAGCGAGTAGTAAAAAACTAGTCAAAAGTCTGTCGATCGCGGGGGACTCGGCCTGCTAGTACCCAGTTCCCTTGACACAGCAAGAAGCACGCGTTTCAAGAAAAATCGCAGAGAATATTTCATACTGAAAGATATTTATAAACATAATGTGGACATACATAGTACTACCCCCATAGTACTAACCCCTCAGGCAGTTTAATACCACCATCGTACCCTCCCTAGGGCAGTTTTGTACTACCATCGTACCCTCCCTAGGGCAGTTTTGCACAACGGAAAGATATTTATAAACATAATGTGGACGTACATTGAAACAGCACTACCCCCTCTAGGGCAGTTTAGTACTACGGTCGTACCCTCCCTAGGGCAGTTTTGTACTACCATCGTACCCTCCCTAGGGCAGTTTTGCACAACGGAAAGATATTTATAAACATAATGAGGACGTACATTGAAACAGTACTACCCCCTCTAGGGCAGTTTAGTACTACGGTCGTACCCTCCCTAGGGCAGTTTTGTACTACCATCGTACCCTCCCTAGGGCAATTTGCACAACGGAAAGATATTTATAAACATAATGTGGACGTACATTGAAACAGCACTACCCCCTCTAGGGCAGTTTAGTAGTACGGTCGTACCCTCCCTAGGGCAGTTTTGTACTACGGAAAGATATTTATTAACATAATGTGGACGTACATTGAAATAGTACTACCCCCACTAGGGCAGTTTTGTACTACGGAAAGATATTTATTAACGTATGCACATACATAGGAATGTGAAACAGCACTACCCCTCTTCGGAAGTTTTGTCACTACCGTCGTACACCCCCTAGGGCAGTTTCGTACTAAAAGATATTTATTAACATATGGACGTACATAGGAATCTGAAAGAACACTACCCCTCTTGGGAAGTCTATCACTACTGTCATACTCCCCCAAAGGCAGTTTTGAACTACTAAAATATATTTATTACCATATGGACGTACATAAGAATGCGAAAATACACTACCCTCCTTGGGAAGTCTATTGCTACTGTCATACTCCCCCTAGGGTAGTTTTTGTACCTGCTTTGTTCAGGTTATCGTTGCCATTAATATAGTAAGTTCACCAAAGGACTTCTATCGTTAAAAGTTTTCAACGTTCGACAATTCATTTGCCCAACAAGTACTACAGTGATAAACTTTAGTTACAGCTGATTGCATAAATTTGACGTGTTCAAAGTGGAATATTGTAGTGGCTAAGACTGAAGTGGTGCATGGGATGTCTAACGTAAATCCAGTAAATCTGATTGGTCATATCAAAGACCCATGGTCCCTTACCAGCATGCTTTGCGTTGTTCATGCAGATTTGAGTGTTATAATTCATTCGCAGTCAGTCGTATTACAAGAAACCAAATAAAACAAAACGCTAAACGATTTAGTACGAGCGTAAATGCCTCGTAAAATACATCGTAAAAGATATAAAAATGATTTGATTTGAGTGTTATAATTCATTCGCAGTCAGTCGTATTATGAGAAAACAAATAAAACAAAACGCTAAACGATTTAGTAAGAGCGTAAATACCCACTCACATCGTAAAAGTAATCAAAATGTCTGAATGTGCGATTTTCATGGTCCACGAAATTCACTCCCGCGCGGTGCATGCTGGTAAGTTACAATGTGTCTATAAATATTTGCAAAATGACGTAATCAACTTCGCAGTTTAACATCGTCTTTAACCTAACATCCCATCAACCATTTCGGTCTCTGTTTTTACGATGTTCGTTTCAAACAAGGCAAGGTTCATGGAATATGCTGTAAGTAATTAGTACAGTTATCTAATGTAATATACGACTGTATGTTGTGACTTGTATATTTATAAAGGTATATTTTTGCTATCATGAGGATAAAAATGTTTTATAGAATAATATTTATTGTACAAAACTATTAAAAAACACTTCAATTTACTGGTTGGAAACTGTTTGGTATCGACTAGGAATATTTAGTGTATCCTTACAAACATCTTGGTAAAGTCTGCTTATAAATTCCATATTGTCATTACTATCATCATCACAATCATTATCATCATCATCAACATTATCATAATCATCATTATCATTACTATCATCATCACAATCATTATCATCACCAACTTCATCAATATTCTTTTCATCATCATCAACAACATAATCATCATAATTATCATTACCTTCGTCGTAAACATTATAATCATCATCATTTTCATTATCATCATCACCATCATCATCAACATTATCACCACCATTTTTGTCATCAACATTATCATCAACATTATTATTATCATTATCATTACCATCATTAACGTTATTATAACCATCATAACTATTTTTAATTATAATCATCACTATCGTCGTCACCATCGTTTTCATTATCAAAGTATATAATCTTAGTTGATGAGTTTCTATTTCTATGAGAACTATTTGCATGCATGTTATGATGCAACCATCATGTATTTCGTACACCGTGCAATCGATATCTTAATGATTCAATTAATTATATAAAAGTTATCTTGTCGGTTTTCTGTGCTGTAGAATAGAAACTAGTTTAAAAAACCTAAGCAACGGATAATGTATTTTCTGCGCCTGTATATTCGAAGCACTTTCAAATTATGATCAGATTAAGGCTAGGTTTACACGGGACCGGACTAATATTTGACTGGTCAAAAAGTCGTCCTGGACATGCTGTTACGGAAACGAACAATGTTTTCAAAAAATCGTCCTGGGCATGCTGTTACGGAAACGAACAATGTTTTCGTCCTGTTCAAATTATTGCACGTTTAGCGCGGTCCCGTGTGAACGGAACCCGTAAGTGGATGTTTTTTTGACCGGTCAAAAATTCGTCCGGTCCCGTGTAAACGTAGTCTAAGTGTTCGGTTTTTGGCCCTTTTTCCGGCAAGGTATAGATGACCGTTTTTAGATTGGTTTATTTATAGTTGGAAATATTGTTCAATATACTAGACAGTGTTAGGTTAAATCTCGGCATATGACTCTCCTTTGGCTTTGGCAACCATAAAACAACAGCAACTTTTGAGCTTGAGGCACGTGAAGACACACCCATCCTGAAATGATTATAATAATATCATCACTATCATCCTTAATACTATTATCGATCTTTTGTTCTTTATGCTTTTGCAATTCCTGAAAATTTTTCACCGCCACAATCATCGCTATCATAATGTATACCATTTCTCGATCTTTAACATAGTATATCATGATCGATCATCACCATCAACGTCATCCCCACCACCATCATTATTACATTCATCATCATCATTATAACAATCATTTTCATCATCATCACCAACATCATCATCAACATTATTACATTCATCACAACCACCACCATTACCGCCATCATTATCAGCATCACTACCATCATCATCACCACCGGTACCACCACCATCATTATCACAATCATCACAATCTCCGCCATCATTATCATCATCACTACCATCATCATTACCATCATCATAATCACCACCATCATCATCACCATCATCATCCCCATCACCACCATCATCATCATCATCATCACCACCACCACCACCATCATCATCATCACCATCACCGCCATCATCATCACCATCATTATCACCACCACCTCCATCATCACCACCATCATCATCACCACCATTATCATCACCACCACCATCATCATCATCACTATCACCGCCATCATTATCATCATCACTACCACCACCACCACCATCCTCATCATCTCTATCATACACCATTCGTTACCTTAACAAGGAAAGGACAGTCAGCCCAGAATTCATGGTTCGGCAAGACTTCTGGTACGGACCTTTTGTCTCTGAACTTATAGTTAATGATGATACCGAAGATTAGGTATAGTAACACCAATGGGAAGAATCTGAAACACGAACAGATATGTACATTGAAACTAGAACAGAAAAGTGACGATGGTAACTGCTGTTTATTTGTACAATGCTTTACAATAGATAGATTTATCAATGGATTAGAAAGAGATAGGGTACAGGCTATCTGAAATATTGATGATGGTGGTAGCTACTGATAATGGTCTAACTCTTTTACTCCGACGAAGGGCTAACTCGAAACGTCAGTAAAGTTAAGTCAACATTCATTTTTTTTTACGGTGTTACAAATTTCATTATATTACCTATAGTGATAATGATTATGATGGCGATGGTACTGAAGATGATGATGGTAATGATGGTTGTGATGATATATGGCGATGGTGATGGTGGTAATGAAGATGATGATGGTGGTCGTGTTGATGATGACGATAATCGTGTCAGGTGATGATGATGGTAGTGGTGGTGGTGATATTTTTTACCATAACTTGTAAATTTCTCGCGCGCTGATTGGCTGAGAGCCATTGTCGATTACAGTCCAGACCTGCTTGTGCTCACGACATCCGTGCGCGAGCGGATAAAACGGTTTTCTTCAAACTTTTTTTAGTTGTTTTTCGCTTATTGATGGTAAAAAGCTGCGCTCGTGGTTCCACTTGAGTTTTGATCATTTGTGACGTAATTTTGATTGTCGATTAAAGTACAGACCCATAGAAAACTGACTTCGATTTCTAAGTTGACGATGATCATAGAGATGATGATGTTGTTGATGATAATTACGAATACTAATGATGCTTCTTCTTCTGCTGCTGATGATGATGATCAAGGTATAGGTGATAATTACTTACATGATCAGTAGGATACTACCAATACTAAGTCCACTAGATCCTGACGATGCTCCAGGGCATGCGCTCTTAGCTCGTAGAGTCCCTTTCTATAATTATATCATACAAAGTGTATCATCATTTTACCATTGTCACATACCATTAATATTGTCACCGTGATCATCATCATCCTATAATCATTACAATATAATCATTATCATAATAATCATTATCATCATATGCATCACCATTATTGCGTTGTTACCATCATAATAATCATCAATATTTTCACCATCGTTGTCTTACATATATAGCACCAAGAGTAATTGCATCTTGACTGATAGAATCAATGGATCCGTGTTCGTTACTCTCATCACACACCAACGTGATCTCTGTTGACCTGGAATACGAGAAATGAATGATATGAATGAATGGATGGATAATTCATAGGGAATGAGCGAACAGACTAACCATGCATAAATAAATGGATGGATGGATGGATGGATGGATGGATGGATGGATGGATGGATGGATGGATGGATGGATGGATGGATGGATGGATGGATGGATGGATGGATGGATGAATGCTTGAATTAATGGATGAATGGTTGAATGAAGGGATATGGCATAAATGAATCAATTGATAAATATATTCGCTAAATCAATAAATTCATTGTGAACGGATGGAAAGATACAAAAAACGAACGCACAAAAGAACGAACTACGGTAAAAGAATACGATCAGTAGCTTCACTTGCCAGCGTAAGAAATTAAGTCGTATGTCTTATGCCGTCATTCATTGTTTATTTTACTATTTACCTTGTATAGGACAAGTAGTTCAGTTCCTTATATTTCAATACAACTTTGTTGCCGTCCATTGTAAATGTTGGATTAGCCATCCCACAAGGGTATTCACTTCCAATCGATGAATCTGCTTGGCACAACTGAAAGAATGTACGAATGACTAATATATATAGATAGATGGAAGGATAAGTACTTGCTGGTAGCTGGTTATTAAAGTGCACCTGACGAGATAAACATTTGAAATCTGAAAATGCAAATGAGGTGACGTAATCCCAGGAATTTGTCAAAGTTTTGTTTTAAAGCTGACAGCAAGCTTGTTTTTGTAAAGTAGTAAAAATGTTAATGGTAGTGTGAATATTAGTAATACAGATATTGAGCTTTAAAAAATTGCTATAATTATTTCCCGAGAACTTTTGTATATGACGGTCGGCCACGCCAAGAAAGCTCTCCTAAATTTGCCAATTCTATTACTTTTAGTATTGATTTATCAATGCTCTGGCCCTAGCTAGTACATTTCTCGATAATAGTGCATCCTACTTTATGACTGGTGCTAAGCTGGATTTAAAGTCTTTTCCTGGACGTGAAGAGTGTCGTCGTTCATTGCATCGTGAATCTGATAATGGCGCCCCAGCTATCAAGGCTTCTAAAGTGATTAACCTCTTAAAGTTAAGTTTCCTTCGCTCTGTCTTTTGTCCTACTCCAGAGTGGCGATATTTGCCCTCAACCAGGGCCTCTAATGAATGATGTCCCTTCAATCAAGATCAAGAAAAGAGGATTATCAATTGCTCAAATTCGAAGTCTAACTGGGAAGTTCGATCATCTTAAGCAAAACACTACTACGCCTTTGGACATTTTGACGTTATCCCAGACCTGGCTGACGCAGCTGAACATTAATGAATCTGAACTTAGTCTACCTGCATGGTTATTCTATCATTAGGCGAGACAGGAAAGGTAAAGCTGGTGGAGGTTTAATTATTTATTGCCGCGAAAGTTTACCACACACAATTCTAGACAACTTGGACAATGACACCAATGAAACCTTCTGGATTCAATTAAATAGACCTAGATGCAAGCCCTTCGTGATTGGATGTGTTTATAGGCCTCCTTCAAATCCCATCGACGAGTTTATTAAAGTGTATATGAACTCTCGCGGTTTTTTGGAGTTTTAAGAAGTTAATATATAGCTAAGTCATGAACTGAAAAAAAATTGGATTTGAACATTTATTCGCGGAGAAATAGCGCTCTAAACTTTAAAATCGACCGCGCCCCTTCGGGTTGGACGGGAATTGGGACTTTGAGGAGACTGGCCCTAGGGCATTGATGACGTAAATTCGGGACAATTTCGCAGCCTGTACAAAGGCTAGTATGCGGACTTCAGTAAACTTATCATCGTTTTACTGGAGTTTTTTTAGACACTGTGCCGTTCATCAGGATTCAATTCTCGGACCGTTGCTATTTATAACCTATATGAACGATCTACCCAATGTGTTAGAACACTGCAATGTTACACTATATGCTAATGATACTGTTCTATCCTATGCCTCAAACTCATCTCAAGAGCTCCAGACAAAAATGAACTCTGACTTAAACCGCGTCAGTGACTGGTTGTCCGCTAATGAACTTACCTTGAACACAAAGAAATCCATTTTTTTATTAATTGGAAGTAATCAACGTCTAAATAAGTTCGACTCAATTACTATGTCCTCCAATGGTGTTCCACTTGAAAGTGTTGACTCTTATTTATACTTAGGAATAGTCATAAATAAGAACTGTTCTTGGGAAGACCATGTTCATCACATGGTATCTAAGATAAATAAGAAACTAGGTCTTTTGCGGCGCATCAAATCCTGTTTAACATTGCGCGCTAGAATAGCTTTTTTAATAGCTTTATTTTGCCGCTTTTTGACTATGGGGATGTTTCTTGGGGTGATAGGGGTAATGAGACCTTAATGTCTCAACTACAAGTCTTACATAATAAAGCTGCTAAGTTAATTTTAGATCTTCCTATCCATGCATCAGCCACTGATGCCCCTTTTAATGCCGACTTCCATAAATATAACACTAGGCACAAAAATAACTTAAGAAAGTCTAATGCTGCTAGAAGGTGGGGCCATTGGACCACCATAAATTTTGCAACTGATGCCTGGAATAGCTTAGATTTATCTTTAAGAAAAGCCAATTCATTAACAACTTTTAAGCATGGCCTAAGCAGAGCTAATTTTTAATCCTTAAATATATTTTGTTATTTTATTAATAATAGTTTCGGGTTTATGGTGTTTTTGGGGTTACATATTTATATATATTTGACTTTTTATACTTCTTAGCTTATAAATTGTTGTATTTTAGTTTTAGGGTTACATATTTGTATATATTTAGATTTTTTATACCTCTTAGCTTATGATTTGTTCTATTTTAGTATTTAACATAGAGGACCCTTCTGTAAACTACTAATTGTGATGTTGGTATCCTCAATAAAGATGTTTATTATTATTAATGAGGCCTGGGATGACGTCACTTCATTTGCATTTTCAGATTTCAAATGTTTAAATCTCAGAAAGCCAGATGTCGACATCAAGAAATATTAAGTACACTTATTATACACCTCATGTACAACAGATTCGCAAAATATCATGAAGGGCGTCAGGTGCACTTTAACTATATAAATCAATTTCGCTGGCAAGATGATTCCTGATTAAATATATTAAATATCGAATTTTATTATCGCCCAGAGGCCCGGCAAAATATATACGTACACAACTCGTAAAATATCGTAATACCCAAGAAAATAAAAAGTGTCAGTATATATCTTACATTTGTGTTTTTTTCACAGGTTGTAATCGGTGTACATGGGTTATAAGTGTACGTGTATGCCAGTGGCTTATCGGCATCTTTGATTCCTGTAAACCTAAAACAATATACAACTAATTTAAAGAGGTTGACCAACACAATATGTCTTTTAAAAACTCTATCATTTCCAAAATTGAGGTCATTTTGTAAATTATCAATCGTAACAAAACAGGTTATGAACAACACTTGGAAAAGAAAACAATATGAATATATAACCCGGTATATAAGTAACAGAGTGCGTTACAGATATAGAGGATATCCTCCTATCGAGTTACTGTTAATTGTCCTATTTCACTATGACGTCACATCAAAACATTCTATTGTCTTAACGCTAAGGATCATGGACGCCAGTGGGGGAAAGATTCATAACAACAATACGAGAATACACAATAAAATTGCATTTCCAAGACAGATATGAAAGATATGAAAGAAATGACAACAAAATGCCATAAATATGAAAATATAAACATAGACACATAACATACATAAAAACTAGATAATATGAAGCTCAATTATCAAAGAGAAGGAAGATTTGGTTGAAATTACCATTGTTTTACAAACACATTGTGACGTCATAATGAAATAGGGCAATTTACATCATTATGTTAAACGATACGTCGGAACCGGTTCATACCACAGGAATCCCGATGCAAACATAATATAGCGTATTATTAGCGTAAATAAAGAGAGAGAGAGAGAAAAGAAACGACAAAAAGCCGGGCTTACTCTGATACAAATGGCATATTATATTCTTATTATATCGACTTAAGGAGTCACTAGACCATAGCAAGTAAACTGTTTACATTCCGTAACACAACTGACGTCTTCCAAGACGGAAAGGCATATAAATAGACATGGATCTATCATGAATCGAGGTGTTTACAAATACATAAAACTTATCGAGAACATGGAGGTTATTGTTAAACTCTTTACGATCATAGAAGTTATTGTTGAGATAATTGAAGTAATTGTAGATGCAATATATATGATTTAGTGTGACTTATGGTTTATAATTATAATCGATATTGTATATATTTAGAGCTTTAATGTAAGTGCTCTTCTCTGTGCACTGAAAACCTATTGTATTCTTTCAAAAATACATTGTTTAACTTTATAATTAAGTATTGTAATGTTCAGCTATCGAATTAACAAGGAATACACTCAATGAATTTCCAAAAATCATACCAATAAACACTTTGTTTATAAACTCATGGAACTTTAACGCAAACATTTATACATTGTTAAGTAATTATTGTATATCAGAAATTGTAATTTCATTTGAAAGGCCCAAGTGCAAAGCAAACGTAACTTAAGTACGTATGTATATATGTAGTAAAAGTAATTACGTAGAGCTGTCCTGTACAAGTCACGATGTAAGTCAGGTAACTTCTACTGTAACATACCTTGGTTTGCCGTCCTTATTATTGATATCATTCAAATCAATTATCCCTGTACCATCGTCCATCTCACATCGACAGTTATCAAGCTTTTTACATTGCTTAGCGAAGGCTACAGTTAGCCATAGGACAAGATATACGACAGAAGACAGGAAGGCCGCCATAGCTATTTAACACAGGTAACCCGCTCTACAATTTATATTTTTATTTTATCTTATTCCGTTATTTAGATGATTGGCTCAAAAGACTTCAAGCTAAAATACAGGAAAATAATTGTACAAGAAAATAAGTCAACTTTTTTTTATTAATAGATGCGATATGGAATCAAGAACTATATTTTAAGTTTATCCGAGCTTTATTTTCAAGTTGGGCTTCCTGTGGTTTATTATCGCGTGACCAACGTGTGACTTCTGTGACGTAACGGAATGGTCATTGCTGAATATACCCCTGTATAATAGTACAATAGTTGAACATGCATTGATAGAGACACGTGAATAATTGTTCGGCAAGGTGTTTTAAAAAGGTCTCTATCATTGCTAGTCTCCCCAGAGGGACAGGAAGCCCGACAATAAGAACGGCTGCGAGGGAGACTATATCATTGCAAGCTCAACGTTCGTCTCGCTTCGTTACTAAGTCCTCGGCTACCTTTCAAGATGGCGCAGGAGCGTTATTTCAGGGTGGGGAGGAGGTTTTCCGTGATTCACCTGTGATTTGACCTGTGATTCGTGAAAAGCAATTAAGCTGTGTTCCGTGAAATCATCTTCGCCCTTGACCCGTGATTTACAGATTTTTACTGTTGTGACTCGTGATTACAAAATCAGCGTGATATGCATGTGAAGACCTGAAAGCTTTTCATATAAACGGTTGTGTAAACTGAAACGTTTATTGCTAGCAGTGTTATTCTTTGTATATCTGGAAGATTTAGTTAATATTGATTTTTCTAATTATAACAAGCGCAAAACGTTGCCTAGTAGAAACAACAGAGTTAAGCTAACATCGCGAGTTCTATAACTTTGATTCGCGAAAACGCTTTGCGTTACTCCGTGATCCGTGAAATCATGAAAGAAATGCGAGTGATTCGTGATCGGTACCCCATTTCCCCCTGTTATTTTACACTACTAGTACTAGCCAGAGATATTGCATTGGATAGCTCTGACCTCTACCAAACACTATCAGTTATTATTGCTTTACCCTTGCTATACCCTTTCAGTTTAAAGGCAGTTTCCTTACAGGGGATCAACTAGAACATGTTTTACAGTCCCTTTTATAATAATAGGAAGATTAAATTTCAGTTTTAGGATTGTCCTTTTGGCTTTGGCATGCTTAAAATAACATCAACCTTTGAACTTGTGGAACTTGAAGATACAGACATCCTGGAATGATAATATATAATCGTATCATCATTATATCATTGTCACTATCATCATCATCATCATCATCATCATCATCATCATTATCATCATCATCATCACCATCATCATTATCACCATCATCATCATCATCATCACCATCATCATCATCATCATCATCATCATCATCATCATCATCATCATGGTCACTAACATCACATAATCATCACCATCACCATCACCATCATCATCATCATCATCATCATCATCATCATCATCATCATGGTCACTAACATCACATAATCATCACCATCATTGATCATTACAAGCATAATCATTTGAATTCAGTGTACAGTTAGACAGTATTCTCAGTATCAAAATTTTCTCTATGATCATTTACACCACCACCGTCATCATCATTATCATCATCATCATCATCTTCACCACCACCACCACCATCATCACTACTATGATATCACTGGTTACCATGGCAATGAACTGTAAGGGATAGTCAGTCCAGAGTTCATGATAACGAACGCCTTATGGTACTTCGGTTTGTTTCTCAATTTCTTGTTGATTATACTGATGACAAAATATAGGAGCACCAACAGCACAAATCTGAAACATAATTGATTGACATTAAAACTAGATTATGATGATGATTAACGATGATGTTGGTGATGATGACTATGATGTTGGTGTTGATGATGATGGTGATGATGACTATGATGTTGGTGTTGATGATGATGGTGATGATGACTATGATGTTGGTGTTGATGATGATGGTGATGATGACTATGATGTTGGTGTTGATGATGATGGTGATGATGACTATGATGTTGGTGTTGATGATGATGGTGATGATGACTATGATGTTGGTGTTGATGATGATGGTGATGATGACTATGATGTTGGTGTTGATGATGATGGTGATGATGACTATGATGTTGGTGTTGATGATGTTGGTGATGATGACTATGATGTTGGTGTTGATGATGATGGTGATGATGACTATGATGTTGGTGTTGATGATGATGGTGATGATGACTATGATGTTGGTGTTGATGATGATGATGGTGATGATGACTATGATGGTGGTGTTGATGATGATGATAATGATGTTGGTGGTGAAGACTATGATGTTGGTGATGATGATGGTGATGATGATGTCGGTGATGATGATTATGATGATGATGGTGATGATGTTGGTGATGATGATGATGTTGGTGATGATGTTGGTGATGATGATTATGATGATGTTGGTGTTGATGATGATGATAATGAAGTTGGTGGTGATGACTATGATATTGGTGGTGATGATGGTGATGATGATGTCGGTGATGATGATTATGATGATGATGGTGATGTTGGTGATGATGATGATGTTGGTGACGATGTTGGTGATGATGTTGGTGATGATGATTATGATGATGTTGGTGTTGATGATGATGATGATAATGAAGTTGGTGGTGATGACTATGATATTGGTGGTGATGTTGGTGATGATGATGTTAGTGATGATGATTATGATGATGATAGTGACGATGGTGGTGTTGGTGATGATGATGATGACTATGATGTTGGTGATGATGATGGTGATGATGATGTTGGTGATGATGATTATGATGATGATAGTGACGATGATGATGGTGATGTTGGTGCAACCTCGTTCCCAGGGCCCTCACCCAAAAGCGAAGGGAGAGGGCCCTGGGAACGAGGTTGGATGTTGGTGATGATGATGATGACTATGATGTTGGTGATGATGATGGTGATGATGTTGTTGGTGATGATGATGATGATGATGTTGGTGATGGGGATGATGATGATGGTTGTATTGATACTCACACGATCACTAAGATATACCCAGTGCCCAGTCCACTAGACCATGACACTACTGGGCATGCGCTCTTAGCTCTAAGAGTTCCTTTCTATAAATAGAAAAAGCATATCAAATAATCCTGGTAAACCAATATACCATTAACATGTTATCTAGCACGTACCGCTGTACATTTCGACAAAAGGGGCATTTGCTAAGGGATAGCCAGGCTCAAATGTGTTTTCTATTGTTATATAATTTATCATCACCATCATTATCATCATCATTATCATCATCATCATCATTATCATCATCATCACCACCACAATCACCATCATCATCGTCATCATCACCATCACAATCACCATCATCATTATAATCATTATCATCATCATCATCGTCATCATCATCATTATATATCCGGCATCATCACTATCATAATCACCACAATCACCATCATCATCATCATTATCTTACATATATAGCACCAGAAACAGTTCCAGGAGGTACGTATTGACTGATAGAATCAATGGACCCTTGTACGTTACTCTCATCACACACCAACGTGATCTCTGTTGACCTGAAACACGACAAATAAATGAATGAGATAATTAAAATCAATAGATGAATGAATGGGTGAATGAATGAATGAATGAATGTGAATGGATGAATGAATTAATGAACGGACTAAGGAACGAATAAATATATAAATTAATTAATTCGTGAAAAAATAAATGGATGAATAGAAGGTGCGGGATTTATGGACCATTATGCAACAAACCTTGTATAGGATAAGTAGGTCAGTTCCTTATATTTCAATACAACTTTGTTGCCGTCCATTGTAAATGTTGGGTGAGCTTTCCCCAAAGGGTAGTTACTAGCAGTTGATGCATCTGTTTGGCACAACTGAAAAAATAAAGAATGAATAAATGGATGGATGAATGAATGAACGAACGAACGAACGAACGAACGAACGAACGAACGAATGAACGAACGAACAAACGAACGAATGAATATATAAATAAGTAAATGATTCAATGAATATGTCATGAATTAAGGAATGAATGAATGAAGTAGTGGAATATTGAGTGGAAAAATGCCGGAATGATATATCATATATTCTTAGCTAAATCAAATCTTACGTTTGTGTCCTTACAGGCTGTACTCAGTGTTGTTATCGGTGTACATGGGTTATAACTGTACGTGTATACCAGTGGCTTATCGGCATCTTTGATTCCTGTAAACCTAAAACAATATACAACTAATTTAAAATGGTTGTCCAAGAACACGGGATTCACGGTATTCGTCACTCCTTTTAGCAGGGCCGTCGATCACGAGATTGTAGATGATCAATCAGGGGTGGTATCACACAGTACGAATCAGCAGTGAATCAGGGATCACAGAAGAGAGATCAGGCCGATCGTATATGAATAAATTCAGGGATCAGAACAGTTTTTGTCGGATCTGGGATGAGATACGCGACCTTTTGGGATCAGGGATCACAAAAGAGGGATCGGGATTGCATAAATAAATTCAGGGATCAGAACATTTTTATGGGATCAGGGATCAACCTTTTGTATAGAAAAATCGGGATCAATCACGACAAAAAATCTCTCGTCGTGATCCCGGCCCGTTTTAGGGTATAAAATACTTTTTCCATAGCTAGTAAACATGTACCTTTTAGGGTTCTCACTCAACAGAAAATTATGTATTGTAACTCCGTATATTTGAGGGTCAATTTCCCGGTCAATTTACTTATTTCGTAGTTGTAGTGTTTTCGCTCCTAGTATTGTGTTCGTCCTTTTGAATTACATACTGACAGTCTCGTAAAAGAAGCATCCCCGAAGAAGGACATGTTAGCTACTCTATTGAATTGCGTCGACTATATCTTACAAGAAGGAAATATGTCATATACAGCGAAAACACTCAGAAATAAAAACAAAATAGTTACTAACTAATAGTTTTTATTTAGTGACTATTTAGTCAGTATCACTCAACCAGAAACATCAAATACAAAAGGAAACAATACCTCATTACAACTTTACTTGTCTTTTATAGTAACTAATAGACGCTAAATAAGAACTATTACACACTAACGATTTGATTTTGTTTCATCAGGTTCTAGTGTTTTCGCTCTTACATACCTTGGTTTTCCGTCCTTATTATTGATATCATTCAAATCAATAATCCCTGTACCATCGTCCATCTCACATCGACAGTTATCAAGCTTTTTACATTGCTTAGCGAAGGCTACAGTTAGCCATAGGACAAGATATACGACAGAAGACAGGAAGGCAGCCATAGCTATATACTACAGGCAGCCTGGTAAGACTGTACGTTAAGTCCTTGGCTACGCAGACGTTTGTCACGCAACTCTTACGGAATGTCTGCGTAGAAGGTCAGGCGTTACAATGTAAATCAGCTGTGATTTAGAAGATTGTTTTGCATCTTGTTGTTGTTCATCGTGTTCTTGTTCTTGTTCTTGTTCTTGTTCTTCTTCTTTACAAGTAAAACAATCTAACAACTAACCCTAAGGTTTTCTGTCGGAATAGCGCGGATGGGGCCGAAATCTTCATCCTACACGTTAAATCGATTCCATGCTTCAGCTTCATAGAATGTCTCGGAGGAATCGTCCCACTTTTCAATCTTTTTTATTTGGTTTGTTATTTATCGCCCGTGGGGGGAGGGGTACAACGTCGTCACATATGATTCGAGGGTCGAGAGTTCGAGCCTCCATTTTAGCGTAATTTTCCATTAACATTTTTTGATATTTTGCTCATTTTTATTGATCAAAGTGTAATATTTTTTGAAACATTTAAGAAGAACTACAATTATTTCCGGTAAAAGATATACAAGCGGGTTTCCTGTGGCCGTGAGGCTCGACCCAGTGATCTCATTTCTCTAGTAACGCCAGTCAGTTTCCATCCCTTTGTTGTCGTGAACGTGGTTTAGAATCAAAGAAAATGGTCGTTGTTTGATCAAATACTATCATTTAAACACATTTATAACTGTTACTACTACATATACTGTACTGTAAAGTCATCGTGTGTCATTTGCGACATTTGAGGTGAGTTTTGTTACTATTCTATCACATTGAGTATGTTTGGTAAACAATTGATTCGATTCCACTTTGTGTATATTAAATTATGAATGTATCTTCATTGATCGCCCTTTGCCCTCGAAAATCTTTCACATAACTTACATGTAATGTAAATTAGATGATTTTATCGATTAAAGAGTGTTATTGGGTGTTGGTAGTTGCTGTTTGATGAAGTTTTGTTTATCGTTTAAGCAACGCATGTTTGGTTCTGGCCGGTAAAGTAAGATTGGTTGCTTTGTTTATCGAATGTTAAGAGCTTACGACTTTGCATTCGATCTACAATATTAAAGACAAATTGCAACAATAGGATGTTATCAACGAAGTATTTATAGCTTTTAAACCGGCGTTGTTAGACAGCTTAAGTCTATGCATTTATAGACGTTTGTTTTTATCATAATGTAAATAGAAACTAGCGAGTAAACTAGTATAGGCTGCGTCGGTGTTTGATATAAACGATAGGTAATAGAATGAAATTTGTAACACCGTAAAAACATGTTAACTTGAATTTGCTCGAAACGTCAGTAAAGTTGAAGTTTTTAACGTGTTAGAAATTTAATTAAAATTGATTTAAATGTGATTTTCATATGTACAAAAGGTAGACTTTGACAGTGTTCTATATTAGAAACAAACTAGTTTACTCGCTAGTTTCCATTTAAAGTTTAATATTGGTTTATTGCTTATAGTAGCAGAAGATATACTGGCTAATGGAGACTGGAGAGAAATCAAGAAAGCCTGTTATAATCACAGGGACTGTTAAATCTTGTCAAGTAAGACATTGATGTCATAAGAAATGATCTTGTTTAATGTTTGTTATTATCACCATCACCACCACCACCACAATCATCACCACCACCACCAACATCACCACCACCACAATCATCACCACAACCACCAACATCACCACCACTACAATCATCACCACCACCACCACCACCACCACCACCACCACAATCATCAACACCACCACCACCACCACCATCATCACCACCACCACAATCATCACCACCATCATCACCACCACCATCACCACCACCACCATCACCACAATCATCACCACCACCACCATCATCAGCAGCAGCAGCACCGTATTATCATCATCACCACCACCACCACCATCATCACAGCAGCAACAGCACTATTATCATCATCATCTTCACCACCACCATCATCATCATCACTATTATCATCACTAGCATCATCATCTCCATGACCATCATCATCACCACCATCATCATCACCATCCACCACCATCATCATCACTATCACCACCACCATCATCATCACTATCATCATCATCATCACCATGACCATCATCATCACCATTATCATCATCAACATCCACCACCATCATCATCACTATTATCACCACCATCATCATCATTATCATTATCACCATTACCATCATCACCATCATCACTAGTATCATCATCATCATCGTCGTCTTCGTTGCCTAACAACTATTTTGATCGCAGTCATGACATATTCATCAGTAACGTTATTCAAACTATTGATTTATCAACCTCCTGTTATTTCAGTCCTCAGACACAAGTAATATTTCCCTTAACAAAAAACCATCACACGTAGAGGCCACTACACAGACAGATGATTATGGCTGCATAAATCGATGTACATCAATCTATGTGAATAAAACAACGACAATGGTAACAACATATAATAAACCACTGTCTCAAAACAACGACCGTGAACAAGACACAATTGTAAACAGTTTTGAACAAGAAGAACAAAACAACGACCGTGAACAAGACACAGTTGTAAGCAGTTTTAAACAAGATGAACAAAACAACGACCAGCAACAACACACAATTGTAAACAGTTTTGAACAAGATGAACAAAACAACGACCAGCAACAAGACACAATTGTAAACAGTTTTGAACAAGATGAACAAAACAACGACCAGCAACAACACACAGTTGTAAGCAGTTTTAAACAAGAAGAACAAAACAACGACTGGGAACAAGACACAGTTGTAAGCAGTTTTGAACAAGATGAACAAAACAACGAGCGTGAACAAGACACAATTGTAAACAGTTTTGAACAAGAAGAACAAAACAACGACTGGGAACAAGACACAGTTGTAAACAGTTTTGAACAAGATGAACAAAACAACGAGCGTGAACAAGACACAATTGTAAACAGTTTTGAACAAGAAGAACAAAACAACGACCGTGAACAGTATACTGACGATAATTATCTTCTACAAGAACGAAACAACGACCAGCAACAAGACACAGTTGTCATTCATCTTGCACAAGAAGAAAAAGCAGTGAAATGCCACCCAGTAGATTTACAAAATGAAACTACTAAAGTTCAAGTTGGGAATGTAAGGAAGGTGACGGAGCCTTTGAATAACAGCGATAGTTTCGGTGACAACGAAGGAAGTAATAACAACGAAGATAAGAGTATCACTGAAGTTAAATACCTAAATATTATGAACGAGGAATCCACCGTGACTGTGAAGCTACCGGAAAACGCGATTCATGTTAGCGTTTTTGATGGTTGCAACAGTCAGTCATGTCGATGCTCCATATGTATGGTTGACTGCTTGAGCAAATACCATCTCGATGAACACATTGCTGCCCTTCACGATAAACAATTCAAATGTATGTTTTGTGAGCAAAGCTTCGAGTTTCAAAGCAGTTTAAAGTCACATCTACGATCACATAGCGGCGAAAAGCCATATAAGTGTTCTCAATGTGAGAAAAGCTATACACAACGCTGCCATCTTACAGATCACTTACGAACACACACTGGCGAGAAACCTTACAAATGCACTGTTTGTGACAAAGCGTTCGGTCAGCAGAGTCACCTTAAAGGACATCTACGAACACATACTAACGAACGACCTTATAACTGCACTCTTTGTGACAAGTCTTTCCAGTTTAAGAGCGTTCTCTCGCAGCATTTAAAAACACATACTGGCCATAAACCGTTTGTATGTTCTTACTGCAGTAAAAGCTTTCGCCAGGGAGGACATCTCAAAGTACATGTAAAAACACACACGGGGGAGAAACCCTTTGAATGTGCGCTGTGTAAAAAAGCATTTAGAACGAAAATACATCTAGTGATACACACTCGAACACATACTGGAGAGAAACCTTATAAATGTAGTCAGTGCGAAAAGGCGTTCAAGTCGAGCAGTGATCTTTCGTCTCATATGAGATCTCACACGAAGGAAAAGCCGTGGAGTTGTTCGTATTGCCCAAAGAACTTTGCTACTCGACGTGGACTTAGAGAGCATACTAGAATACATACTGGAGAGAAACCATATCAATGCTCGTATTGTAGCAAAGCGTTTCATCGTAAAGAGTGTTTAACTCTACATGAGCGAGTTCACCATACGAACAGGAAGCAGTTCAGTTGCTCCTTGTGTTCTAGTGAATTTCGATTAAAGAAAGAACTAAGAACTCACCTTAAAACACATGAGAACGCTTTTAGTAAACTAACCGATAAACAGTTAGGTTTACAAGATACATTAGTCACTAATAATACACCGAATAATAACAGTGAAACTTCGTAGAGTTTTTAAAAGACGTCCGTTCTCTGTCTGCTTTGCTTCGACAAGGACATACAGTCCAAAAACGTTAAACTATTTTTATACTGTTGACAAATACTTTGTGCAATTACTCTGTAAAAAGCTTGGTGTCGTATTTGATTAAAACAAGACAAATCAAGTAATTAAATCATTTTTGCGCATTTTGAATGTCCATCGATTGGTCTTTTTGCGCACTTCTGAGCGTTTTGCACGGGCTATAGTCCATCAAAAATCGTCATTTTTAGCGTTTTGCATGGGCTATAGTCCATCAAAAATCGTCATTTTTGAGCGTTTTTTAGTGTTTTTCATGGGCTATAGTCCATCAAAAAGCGTCATTTTTGGTCATTTTTGCGCGTTATGCATGGGCTATAGTCCATCAAAAATCGTCATTTTTAGCGTTTTGCATGGGCTATAGTCCATCAAAAATCGTCATTTTTAGCGTTTTGCATGGGCTATAGTCCATAAAAAATCGTCATTTTTAGCGTTTTGCATGGGCTATAGTCCATCAAAAATCGTCATTTTTGCGTGTTTTGCATGTGATATAGTCCATCAAAAATGGTCATTTCTGAGCGTTTTGCATGTGATAGTCCATCAAAAATCGTCATTTTTGGTGATTTGCATGGGCTATAGTCCATCAAAAATCGTCATTTTTGGTGATTTGCATGGGCTATTGTCCATCAAAAATCGTCATTTTTGGTCATTTTTACGCGTTTTGCATGTGCTATAGTCCATCAAAAATCGTCATTTTTAGCGTTTTGCATGGGCTATAGTACATCAAAAATCGTCATTTTTGAGCGTTTTTTAGTGTTTTTCATGGGCTATAGTCCATCAAAAATCGTCATTTTTGGTCATTTTTGCGCGTTTTGCATGGGCTGATAGTCCATCAAAAATGGTCATTTTTGCATGTGCGCTATAGTCCATCAAAAATGGTCATTTTTTAGCGTTTTGCATGGGCTATACTCCATCAAAAATCTTCATTTTTGGTCATTGTTACGCGTTTTGCATGGGCTAAAGTCCATCAAAAATGGTCATTTTTGCGTGTTTTGCATGTGCTGTAGT